>JANSTT010024036.1:0-38636 GCA_026745375.1 Platyura marginata | reverse complement strand
GTGGAGGAACCGATATTGGATCGTAGTATTCCGTTACACTTCGCACAAATACTATTAAATTTACACACACAATTGTATAGAATTATATAGAAGGCTATGACTGAGTATGTAATATGCGTATAGATAGAGAGTTACATTTAAATATTATGTGTATGAATAAAACGATTTTCTGAGGCTCTAGTAGTAGTGTAGTTATACCTTATTACATGGTAGAGCCTCAGTATTTGTTCTCATTTTTTTAACAACACCATATTGCAAATAAGCTAAAAAAAATGGTAAATTAAATAATATATTAGTTTTTGATAACATTCATTTTTTTTCTTACAATCAAGAGGATTTACTATGTATTTCGAATTCGAATAAATATTCGATTCCATAGTCATTTTGATAGCAAATAATTGTTTGCTGGGAACTTTTACGAACATTTTGTAACATAATTACTTGAGTAACAGTCTAAATTATTCAAATGAGAAATACATAGTGACAACTTCCTTCGTAAACATTTCAAGAATGAAAATCAGTTATTTTCTTGAAAAATATTTTATTTATTTACAAGTACATGTGAAAAACAAAGGTATTTAAACAAAAACCAAACATCTTTAATGCGATGTAATATATTCAGCAAATATTTCGCCACGTTTTCCAAAATATTTGGCTCTCTTTAGCAGTGCATGTTTATGTTCCTGCTTATTTGCGATAAACTGAGGAGGACTTCCTTTAATCATTGTTATTCTAGCTGGACATTTCAGAGACTTTGTTGCCATAAAGCTACATCGCCACAGTATCTTTTTCGAATTTTCACTCATTAGCAAATATCGAACGCCATTTGCCAATATAGCTGGTCGACCTCTTAGAGATGTTGTAAAGCATACTTCAATTCCTGTATACATAAAAAAAAGTATAAGGTTATTTATAATTCAACAATTTTAATTATACAAATATACGTATTAAAAACTTAGTCACTTAGATATAGGAAACATTTTGACAGAAATAGCAACTATTGTTGCGATCAGGGCTGCCGGTCTATATATTAGTTGGAACATTATTACAAAGAGGCGCTAAGAAGTAGGAGGAAATATGCACATCCAAATTTGGATTTACAGAAAAACGTTCTGGCTAAACGAGACTGAAATTATTTTCTTTAAAGTGCCGACTATTTTTCATTATTGGCAATATTCTTAAATAAAAATGTTATTGGGATACTGAAAATTTAATTATATAAAAAAAAAAAAAATCATCAAATCAAGTTGTACATATTTTTAACCGCACCTAGTTGCGATATTTAAAAAAAACTTAAAATTAAAAAGCAAGAAGGTAAAAAAATTTAAAAACTTAAAACCATAAATTAAAATTTCATTTCATTACTTTTGTTTAATATCGGTTTTCAATTATAAAAGACATTACAATTTTACTATAAATAGGAAGTACATATTACAAATATTATTGCTTATACATACATGTTAAAACTAATAAATTGAATTAAAATCAAATCTATAATAAATTCTTAAAAAAAAATAAATAAATTTATAATAAACACTGATTTTTTTCTTAAATGACTAGAAACTAGATGATGTGAATATACTTAAATGACATATAAAAGTTATTGACGTTTTCGTGTATGAACATGACTGTCATTGAGAACAACAACCCGAGTATTTTCTTCTTTTGTGGTTGCAACTGATGCCGGACAATTTGATTTGTACATCTCATGACATTTCCAAAAAACAAGCATTTTGTTTTCATTGTCTTTAAAAAATCGCCATTGATCAATAAGTAGAATTCGTTCGCCATTTTTGGATATTGTAAATTCTACTTTCCTTTCCTTTTTTCCTGTAAAATAAAATTGTTGTTAAATAAAATTAATTAAAAAATGATAATTAAATTTAAATCTCAATAGTGAATTAATTATTTAACTATCACAATAGAAAGATCTTATTAATCTAATTATATTTGTCCTTTTTTTCTAAATAAATTCATAATTAAATAAAATAAATAAAAATCGGTAAAGTAACACAACTACATTTAACATTTTTTATTGGTTACTCACTCAAGAAAATCTATACCTATACGAATAAATTCGTCGTCATACCGTTTTTGTTATGTGAACAGCTTATTGGGCATTTTGTAACAATACATTAATTCACAGGACAAAAAGTGTACGTTGAGAAAGTTATTCGTGGCGTACGATTATGAATCAATAATTTGTTCATGATCCAAGATAGTATAGTCACAATATTGCCAATAACACTAAAACTAAAAAGATAAGTTCAATATAATTGATGTGTCTCGTCATTTATTGGTCGTTCATGGTACCGTCTAAGTAGTGATAAGACAAGACCACCAAATTTTAGAAATAACAAAAATTGTAAAATTTCATTACAAAACAAATCTCCACATACAAGACTAGTATGGATACAAGACTAATTTTGGATTTGAGTTTTTATAAAATGTATTTGTAGTGATAATTCACGTGGCCTTATATGCATAGAAATAAGTTTTGCTAAGCTATTAGATACATTTATAATTTATCCTTTAGTTACACTGTGCATTAAATTATATATATTCTTAAATAAATATGTTATGCAGCATTCTATTATTTTTAAAATTACAATTGTTCTTTGTGATTATGTTTTTGTTGAAATTTAATGATCGAGTTTAGACCATCAGTTATAACTTTTCCTTGACATCTTAGACTTCCCTAAAATAGGAAAATATATTAATTGATAAAATTGTTCAATAAATTTATAAGAAAATATACTTTTTTGGAACATTTCCAAATGACGTGCTTTTTATTCGAATAACTTTTAACGTAAGAGTGCCCATCAACGATTAACTGTGCACATCCTCTTTGACCAACGGCAATTTGAAAATCTTTTGTTGACTCTAAAAATCGTTGGTAGTTGTCTTTTGAAAACATAAAAAAAGATAAATAAAAAATAAATATAAATTTTAAATATTTTTTTTTTAAGTTAAATATGATTATCAATAACATAAATAAATATTGCAAAAATAAATTATTAAATGCCCTGACGTAAAGCGCATTAACTATAGGCACACAAAAATTAAGAGAATTTGACTGTTCAGAAATTTAAAAATAAAACTAAGTCGAAAAGCCGCACGGAACTACATAAATATATTAAATCGTTAAATTTAAATAATAAATACTTTTCCATAAATTTATTGATGATCCTGCTTGATAAATTGTGCAATTAGATGTTTCAAAATGATAAAAAAAAGTTCAACTCTTCATAATCTCTTCATGGTTTGGATTCCATGATTTATTTTCAATTTTCCTCAATTTTATCACACAAAATAATATAGTAATGTACATATTCTAACAAATGTTTTTAACATTACCACCAAAGTATTCGTATGTCAAAACAAGATTTTATAAAATAATATTTGATTTCAAAAAAGTCTTTATACTCAAAAATCACTACATATTTTACTCTAATTAATTTTTTTGTAAATAATTAATTTTTATTGTACATTTTTGTGTTAATTTTTATTGCCTTTAACTTTTAATTTAAAACAACATCAGTTAAATCTGTAGCTTCTAGGCCTTCTTCTTAACTTTGGTGGATGATTATGTATTTCCTTTATTTCAACAAGAGCTTTACAGCTATCAGTAACAACTTTTGCTTTACATTTTTGACTACCCTAAAATAAATTAGGATTAGTTAAGATAATAGTTAAATAAAATTGAATACAATGTTGCATACTTTCTTTGAACATTTCCAAACAATTTCGTTCTGTCTAATATTGTTTTTTACATAAGCATATCCATTGACAATCAATTGAATACATCCTCTTTGACCCACACCAAAATGAAAATTTCTTGAAATCCCTAAAAATTATTTATTTTCAATAATAATGAAAATAAAATTGTTTTAAATTAGTTATTAATGTTACACTACGCAGTAGGAAGATTTAATTAAAATTTCAGATCAATTGAGTGCGATAATGGTTTAGTTTAATTAAATTAATTGCACTTATGTTATTCAAAAAAGACAAAAAAAAGCAAACATTTTGGAAAGTATAGGCACATAAAATATCGTGCATCCATGTTACACAATCACAGTTTCTTCCATCCTTCGAATTATACTTCCAATAAGCTATATGAAATGAAAAACTAAGAAGAAAACATTATAGCCGTCGGATCACTTGGAAACACGATAACTCAACAACGCGTAGATGTAATTTAAATTTTGTATCTACGCTTTTTGGGAGAACTCTGGTATATATCTTACTCACCCCTTCGATCCCCACCTTTTCGCCCCCTCCTATACAATTTTTTTGTTTTCTCCCACTAAATAAAATTTCGAAAAAATTATGAATACAAAAAGTGTTTATTTTTGTTATTGCATCATCGAGTATCTTCTTTCGGACCAAAAACAGTAAACATATTTCACAAAACAAATTTAAAAAAGAGGTAAATCGATTTGGAAAAACAGTTATTTTCGAAGTATACTTTTTATTCAATGAAAACTAACAAAAATAGCAAATTAACTCTCCCTTTACAACATTACAATATATGAAAAATGTACATTTATAAATCTAGAATTAAAATTTTGGATTTTTGGGGTTGCGAAAACTCAGGTATTGAAAATGAACAAATTCGCACAACCGCTTCAACACTCTCTGATACAAATTTTTTGTAAAAAATGCATTATTTTGTTTTTTATGCCAAAAAATAACATTTTAAATAAATTATGAATACATAATAATTTTTAGTTTTGTGTTACATAATTCTGGGTGATTATTTTTTCAAAAAAACAGTAGAAAATTTTGTAGTCATCTTTGGCAACCTTTTTTCATTATTTTTCTTAAAGTGTTACTAAATACATACCTTTCTAATGCATATTTACATTAATACAGTAATTTTTTAAAGTAGTTTTGATGATTATGATGAAACATTTGAGAAAATCTTAATATCCAGAAACTGGTCCCCTTATATGTACATTAGGGTGCATTTTCAAATTTTTTTTTTAAATTTTAAATGTGGCTGGGATGGAAAAGTTATAGGCCGAAATATAGAAAAGTGCATTTTTTTTGTTCTAATTTCACCCAAATTATTTTTATACTCATACCCAAGTTTTCCACACCCGCCACATTTCAATTTCTCAACAAAAAAAAACGTCCATACATTGAAAATGCACCATAATGTACATGTAAAATTTATACATATACATATAGCAATTTAAATTTTAGATATTTTTAAAAAAATAAGAATAAAGTAAAATACGTAAAACTACCAAAAAAAATCAAATTTTGAACTTTAATCACCCATAGCACCGTGATTTTATTACAGATCTATTGTACTATACCTCTATGGAGTATATGCGTAGTGTGGAAGTGGACAAATGCAGCATTTGAGATGTTCTTTTTACGGAAACGTTACAAATGCTCGTAATTTCACCGCCATTTTTAACCATTGCCATTATTTAGGTTGTTTTTAATGCAATCCGCCCTGAGATTCAAATCAACATGCCAGAGAAAAAAACTTCATGTTTCATCCCCCTGTCTTGAACTCGAAACCTCCCACTCCAAAGGCAGCAACAGCATCATCTGAGCCATTTGGTTGGTATACTCGTATTTACTTTTCTCGGTTCCAATTCTCACAATTTTTTTTGAAATTTTACAATATTGATAAAGTCAACCTTTTGATCACTCTACAATTTTTGAGTGAGAGAGACAGCATTTTTTGCTGAAAAACATAAAAATTGTTTTTAGGGCATAATCTATCGTATTTAATCATCAATCAATAAATTAAAGATTTCAAAAATATTTTCAAAATCGACATTAATACTATATGGGTGAATGTAGTAAGCTTGCTCCCGATATAATATTTGTACAATAAAGTTAGGAGAAAGCAATTATCTTCTGTTTTGATGAGATCATGGGCATTGATAGCTCTAATAATAACGTCGCTTTAATATTTCTATACTGAAAAATGAAAAGTTTGATAATAAAATGAATTTTTTTGTTTTTTTATTTTAAATAAATATTTACATTATTTGTCTTTCATCAATATTATGGTTTATTAAGACTAAATATTTTTTTTGTATAAACAGTCAAAAATTGTGTTTTATTATTTTGACTATGCATTCAACATGTCGAACATTTTTATTTTTGGTTTTTCATTGAGAATATTTAAATGATTATGTTCATGAGAAATTTTTAAATCCCAATTTTTCTCATCAATTATTACTAATGCTGGACATTTAGTTTTGTAATAATAGCTACATTTCCAATATTGTTTAGCTCCTCTCTTACGATTTCGGAAAAATCGTATTCCATTTAAAACTAGTAACTTGCCGCCATTCTTCTTTGATGGTTGATATTCAATGTTTAAACCTAAAACCAAACAATATAGTTAATATCAACCGAGCCTACTGCAATTAAACATAAAATTTAATTTAAAAAAAACGCAATTAATGTATTTTAATTCTTTATTTTAAAAAAACTACACATTACAGAAAGTCGTCCAAAAAAAAAATCTTTTAAATTTCAAAATACGCCTTATGATGATTAAGTAGATGGTTATGTGTGCTATTTGTAACCTTTATATAATTTGAATTCTTCTTACGAGTCGCTCTAGCTCGACATTTGTTACGAAATTGAGAACATTTAAGGTACATTGTCGTTTTGGACTGAGATGCAATTACAAATCGTTGTCCGTTCACTAGTATTTTCTTACTTTCGATTTTTGGCAGGATATGATAGAACTTTTCTGTTGAAAAATTTAATAAAATTAGTAAAAAGCAAATGATAAAATCCAATTCGTTTGTTTTTAATATATATGTAATATATAAAAAAAAAATTGAAAAACATTTTATTTCATTAAAAAATATTTCTCATAATGGATCGACATTTGAAAGATTATTTAAAGATATGCGTTATTTTTAAAGATTTTTGATTTTTTTATATTAAGAGTAACTTCCCAGTTTATGATTTGTATACAGTCATATTTGAACAGGAGACAAATTATAAATTTTATATACATAAGACATAAAACCAAAGTTGTAAAGTAAAATACAAAAAAAAGGACGATGGCTAGTTTTTATACACGTATGATGTTAATCAAGGGTATTATAACTTTGGTACGGAGTTTGTAATGGCCCTTAATACTCATTGTAGAAAAAAAAATTTCAACACCATTGTCTTTCTCGTGATATTTCGAAATATACCTGTCCGTACGTCCTTGATCAAGATTTCGGCCAAACGACTGAAATTTTGACAGTAAATTATGTAGTCCTAGAGTAAGATCCCTATTGTTTTTGGAGCACATCGGACAAAAAATAGGGGAGGCTGTGGTACAGTGTTCACTTAATTTTGCTATAAACTATTCATTTACTCGAAAGGTTAGCGAAATGTAGAAAAAATGAATATGACAACAATTATAGAGAATACAAAAATGAAGATTTTTTTCATGGAACAAAAAGTTGTACGACCTAACGTTATGGCGCTGCAATCAATTTTATTGAATTTCTAGGGTTTTTAATCATTTACTCGAAAAGTATTTAGATTACGGAAAAAATGATTATGACAAAAATGATAGAGAATAAAAAAATGAAGATTTCATTCATAGACTAAGAAGTTCCACGAAATACCGTTATGGCGCTGCAATTAATTTTATGTTATTTCTAGGGTTTTTAATTATTTCTATTCAATTTACCCAATTATATTTATTGTACAGACAAAATAGACACGTAAGTAAATAATAAAAGTTGTAAATAATAAACAAGTATGTACTCATATGGGTATATTATAATCGGTGTAGCCAATTTTTCCTTCTTTACTGGTTTTAATTCTCTTTAGATTTTTACATGGAATTTACTATACTCAATATAATGGCAAATAATTTCAATGAATTATTTTGAGAAATTGTTTTTCGGTTAATTATATAATATTTGGACAATCGTAGTACCTTTATTAAGAAGTACATTAAAAAAACAAATGTATTCATGTATACAAATAAATAGTAATAAAACTTATTTTAGGGATACAAAACATAATGTAAGTATGCAAATTTAAACAAAAAAAAAATTTTGTTTGTATTTTTATATTATCTTATAAGCATTTATATATGTATATGTACTTATATATTTCAAATACATTCACAACAAACTCACTTTATTGTAATATCCAGTCTTTTTTTTCAAAATTTCTTATTCAAGTATTTTGTCACTACTATCACTTAAATGATTATGAACATTTCGTGTACTGCATATATTTACGTCATGTAAACTGGTTATAGCCCGAGCTTTGCAACCACCATGCCATTTTGTACATTTCCAGTAGATATTTTGTGCATAAACATTGTTTCTTATGTATTTATGTCCTTCAAAATGTAGCAATTTATTTCCTCTTGGTGTCATTTCGTACAGTATCGGTCCATTAGCCTCAAATTCAATATAACGCTGTTTTGGTAGACGTTCCTTTATCCTTTTAATTATGAATTTTGTTCCAATAATTTCTGGTATAATTACGTCAAGTACTAAAATAAAGTAAAAGTACAAAATTAGCAGCAGTGAGATATTTAAAATTTAAGTAAAACATGAAAATTAATAACAACAAACTAAACTTTGAAACATTCGTAGTTAATGCTTTTTATTTGTTTTTTTTTTACATTTGAATGTGTTAACAATGAAAAAATATAAAATCTTAATCGATATTGGTTCGAATTCTTCGACCATATTTACGTCTCTTCAACTCAAATGGATGATTGTGAAATGTGGTTGTGTTCACTAGTTGATCAGTTCCATTAACAAAATTTGTTACAGCACGGGCTTTACATTTTGCACTTCCCTAGCAAAAAAGAAATTCTTTTATTAGTGACAAAATTTTATTTAATTGACTTTTCCAAAATTTTACCTTTTTCGAACAAATCCAATATGTCTTATAGCCGGACCTTCGATTTTTTACAAAACTATATCCATCTATTATTAGTAAAGTACACCCTCTTTGACCTATAGCAAATACTAATGGAGAACGTTTGTATGGTGTTTTATTTTCTGAAAATTTTTAAAATTACAAAATGTTATTTCGAAACATTGTATTGGTTGACATACTGTTTAATGTAGAAAACAATTTTTCTGGGATTCAGACAACTTATCTATTTGTATCTAGAAAACATTATGGCAAGTAACTAAATACAGTAAAATTCCTCTAATTCAGACTGGCCTGGAGGGAAGGTCATTTTTAATTAGAGAAAGTCTGAATTAGAGGAATTTTTATGATAAGAAATGTTAAACATTTAATGTAGAAAATTCTAAAATTTTAATTTAGCGTGACCAAAATAAATAAAAACAATTCATTTTAAAAAACAAAATCACAAAAATTAAATATTTCACAGTATAACAATAGAGTAAAAGTAAATTTAATATGTACATATACATACAAATGTATGTATGTATATAATAAAAAAAAAAAATCAGTCATCTGTTTTTGTTTTTGAATGTTGTTATCCTTTTGTATTATGATGGAACGTAAGAAATGAACAGGTTCAACAATATGTAATATGCAATAAGTAGCAACTATTGTAACATCCATTTTATTCATATAATACAAAAAAATTCCTATAATTCAGACTACCAGTCAGAATTAGAGGAAGACAACCTATAATTAAGACTAAATCAAATTAGTCTGAATTATAGGAAGTCTGCTTTATAGGATTCTTAATTAGAGAAATTTTACATTGAAATACTATTAATAGTTCTAGGCAAAAAACTATTCAAACTTATTTAGAAACAGTACACATTCTTTTAAAAATTGAGTGAGAAAATCTGTTGTTTAATTTAAATTACTCAAAGATTGAATAAAATGTCAAGATTAAAACACCTATACCTCGCTATACGACCGCTCTTTATATGGAATTTCAGTATAACGGCCATTTTTAATTATAGCACTTTTTCGATGTACGGCCCACAATGTTTTGTAATACGGCCAAAAAAAATGCTGTACTGACAAGCCTCAACTAGACTATATTATTCAATCATGGCTGAAAATACGCTGTATCTTTGAGGGAGAATTTAACGAGAGTCCAATAATGTTGTTCTCTTTTATTGAATGGTAAAAGATTGTTTACATTTTATTTCGCGAGAGAAAATAAACACTAATGTCAAAATTTTAAACACAGGGCGGAATAAAAACGCTTTCAAGTGGCTGCTTCCATATATACAGTGAAACCTGTCTAAGATACGGAACCTCAAGGGACCGGAAAATTATTCCGTCTTAAACAGGTTTCCGTCTTACACAGAGTTAATAAACAAAATTTTTTTTTTAAATTTTTAATATATAACTCATTCATTCATCTCCGTTTGCTGTCTTTAGCCTCATATCCCTCAATTTCTATTGGGATCCTTTTTTTCTAATCCTCAACTCTCTGCTGACAGACATCCGCCGCTTCACCACAAACTTGACCAAATTTAATTTTGCAAAATTATAATTTCTAAGATTTGTTTTCCAGAAAAATCTATTGATAAAATTTTGTTTTTGCATACAAAACAGTGTTGCATGTAATGATGTTTGAATTAGACTAGCAAAAAATTCGCATTAAAAATGATAAAAATATACCCAGCAAAAAATTTGTATTTGATATGATTAAAATTTACCCAACAAAAAAGATTCGATGTAAAATTATTAAAATATATCCAGTAAAGAATGAAACGTCAAAATATTTATTAAACAAAAAAAACAGATGATTTATTTTTCCGATTTATATAGGTTTTACCATTAAAATATGACATAAAATCTGTCTGTTTCCTTCTTAAGGTATTTTCCGTTTTACACGGGTTGCTTTGAATGGAAAAATCAACAATGAAAAAAAAAGTTCCGTTTAATGCAGGTTTTCGTCTTTCACAGTTTCAGTCTTAGACAGGTTTCACTGTAATTATTGTATATTATAGAAAAGTACTCCTGTCATCCTGTCATCCTGTCATCCTGCATTTAAAACCAAATTTCTCAATTCTAGTTACTTCCCCTAATGTTTGTGTCACTGTTGGTGATTATAGCAAAAAAAAAAAACTATGAAAAATTGGAACAGATCCAATTGAATTTGTAAGGGTTTGTAATAAAATAATTGATTGGTTATACGGTTTTTCGCTTTACGGTCAACTTTTCCGAAACGTATCAAAGTCGTAAAGCGAGGTATTAGTTTCTTCCTGAAAAATAAAAAAAAATCTGAAAATTGCTTTACAGCAAAAAGATTGCCACCATTAAAGATATGAACAATAAATGAATACCTTATGACATTCTATTTTTTTCAATTTCTTTAGTAATAATTTCAATAAAAATAAGTAGTTAAATTGAATTAATATTACTTACCTTAATTTGTATAAGATTTGCTCATTAATATATTTCGATTGCTGTTATATTAATTACAAAACGGTACAGTAAAATATTAGAGCATATATTTTATATGTAAAATGAAAAATGTTAAAATAAAAACAAATTTGAAAAATTCAATTAAAAAATTTTTTTTATATTATTTCAAAAAAAAAATTAAATTCAATTTTGTCAACAAAAAATGTCTCTGTATTACTATTAAAATGGATCATGATTATGTGATTTATTTTTAATTATAACTTTTTGTACACCTCCTTGGCATATTGTTACTATTCTTGCTTTACATTTGTGTAATCCAGCTCGTGCACATGACCAATATGTTCTATTTGCTGATACTTTATTTTTGGTAAATGAAAATGCGCCAACTTTCAATTTTCGACTACCACGAAAGCCAGTTACATAGCTGAAGAAATCTGAAAGTTCAAAATATTTTTTTAAATTGCTTAAAATTTAATACAAAATTATTAAATTTTTAATTATTAGAATTAGAGGAATTCGTTCAAATAAAATAAAGTAATGCAAACGATATTTTAAAATTTATTCTTTTTATAAGTCTCAATTATTAAAAAAAAATAACATTTTTAGATTAGGCGGCACCACTTTGATCCAGTGCATTCATCCTTTCTTGAATTTGTCTTCGTTGTTCTTCAATATGCATTCTTTTAATTGCTTTTAATGATCCATATTTTCTAGTTTCTCTAATAATTGGATGATTGTGTTCCACATTTAATAACGTCATAACATCATAGCAGGTCTTAATTCTGGCCCGACATCGTAGAACAGCAAACTGAGTACAACGCCAATAGGTAATATTTTCTCGACAGACATGACGATTGAAAACATATTTATTATATAGCAATTGTTTTGTACCATATTTGCTGTTTATAAAAATCGGTGTACCTTTCATACCTGGAAAATAAAATGTGAGAAATAATAATGAATGCTTCTATGATTTAGTAATATTTAAAAATGAAATCCATCACATCAATTAGAATGACTTAATTACTAATAATTAATAATAACAATAAAACAACAAATATGTGCATATCTTCTACCAATATCCCATAAGTATTTATGCTCAATTCATTTTCAGATAGACCCAATTCTGTTTTTACATATTTCATTCTCTTTTATACGAGTTGTTTTCATTTAACACGATCTACCCAAATTCTATAAAAAATACTACGGTTATAAGCAGAGTGATGTTCATGCATTTCCTCATTTGCAGTTGTGCATACTTTGTTCATTTTTATCATACAATATGCGTAGAATATCCAAATATACCTCACTCCATAATACAATCTATATTTATTTTCTATCCGTAGGTAGTGTAGTCCTCTTCAGGATCGTATGTATCTATCGTGTAAAAACAGAATTTGATGTATTTGGTTATTAAGTAGGTACCTATATTTAATAAAAATTAAAAATGTATATTTATATACAGTACCTATATATATTTATATATATAATTTTAAAAATAAAGTTAAGAAGTAACTAAATTTATGTTTTCTAAAAATAAATGAAAAATTTACATTATTAGAATTAGAATTAATCGAATTCATGTTAAAAATGATAAAATAAAAACATCATAGCAATTTTAAAGAGGCATACAAATTCTATTTTTACGTATTGATGTCGTAATAACTTAAAAAGTGTAGGTAGTTTAATAAATGTTATTATAATCATTGAAATTGCTATTAAAAAGTATTTTTAGTCTATGTAATTTATTTTTTTAATGTAATGTATATAAATATTTTGGATAGGTATTTTAAATCTATGTGTATAGTTACGTTTTTTTTGTACATTCGATACTCTGAATTAATAAACTTTCTAGTAATTTAATCATTAGTAGACGATGATAGACAAAAAACCTTCGGTCCAAAACCATTTATTAAGATTTAAATCTTACAAAGAACAAAAAAAAAATTAACTTATTAAAACAAATTGTATAAGTTTTATATTTTATTTCGATATTGCACCATGATTATGAGAATTTATTTCAGTAACACCATTTCGATGTGTCGTAAGTCTTGCGGGACACCTTTTCGATGCGTTAATTTGATTACATCTCCAATACACTCGATCATTTTTTGTGTAATGTTTGTAAAATAAAATCCCATTGTGAAAAAGTTGTGTTGATTTATCTAAAATGAATTAAAAAAAAAAAAAAAAAAATTATTTTCCACAAAAGAATAAGAATAAAACTAAACGACATGCCTGTATATAAATTATTTGATAAATTTACTGAATGATTATGTTCTCTGTATTCAATAAATTGTTTAGTGTTCCCGGCTGTTAGAACTACAAGTCTTGCTTTACATCCGGCTGTTTTAATTTCAGCACAGTGATAGTAGGTTCGAACATCTCGAATTTTTTCCATTCGATATGCATATTTTTTATGATAAAGATGATTTTTCGATTTATGTACCTCAAATGTATTTTCATCTAATTTAAAGAAAACTGGTGGAATATTACCTAGAATGAAGTAAAGTAATAATTAGAGCAATAAGAAATAAATTAAAAATTTCGAACGCAAAGGAGAAAAAAAACACTACAGAATTATTTCAAAGAATACATTTTTTAATTACCAAATTCCTTGAGCCATCATCACTAAACAAAATGTTGGTATTATTCTTTGGTCATCTGAGTTTTAAGGTGTATTTTGAAATCGATTGAAAATTATTATATTTCAATAGGATTGACATCTACATCTACATACATACTAGCTCGATTTGAAACTTTTAGAAATAACATTTAAAAAAAGGGCCAATGAAAAAGTTAATTTATTTATATAATAATACATAAACAAAATTATTCTTTTCCAAAGAGAATCACGCATTAAATGCATTATTAAAAATATTTACACAATTTTATACAAAAATTTATTCGATTTGCAACCAGATTTATGTAAGCAGTAATTTTTAATTGATCCACCCTTTAGTTCACTTAATACGATTTGACCTTCACATCCATCAGCTACGCACATAAAGTAACTTTTAAAAGCACGTCCTAAAAGCTTTCGATACATATATCCTTTATATATTACAACTTCTTTATTCTTATATTTCGTAAGGATGAATCGCTCTTCTGAAAAATAATAAATTTTATAGATTATTATTTTAAAGAGTTTGTGAAGTGAATATTTAAATAACTTTAACACAATTATTATTATTTATGTCTTACGCCTAAAGACGTCGATTATATAGACGACCCTAAGCAAATTTTTGCAGATAGAAATAACTGAGCTAAAAAGATAAAAATATAAATACGGACAACTTGCCACCATGTATGCAATATTTTTAATCAATTTTGATTTCTCTATAGTTATGGCCGAGAGAATCTTTATTTATACTATTCATTAATGACCGATTATTATTCATTTATATATGGCTAATTGTTTTAAATTTAATTCAGATCAATACACTTCCATGATTTCCAGCCTATTAAATATTTTTGATAAAAATTACGAAACTGATGTTTAAAGTGGATTGTAAACTACATACTCGTCTGTCATTCAATTTATGTGCTTTAGGAAAACATTAAGTAGTTTTTCTCTTAAAAACTTTTTAATTAAAACCTTAATGAAATAAAAGTTTACATTATTGTAGCTTAAGTAATTTTATTGACACTTACATAGATCGTTACAAATTTAATTACCTCCTAGTCATTCGTTCTCGCAAATATTTTATTATTTATTCGTTGCATTGGTAAATGGGTATGATTTTCATTTGTTATAACACATTGTGTATCTGTTGTTACAATACGAGCCTTGCATTTATGACTTCGCGCATGGGAACATCGCCAATATGTTTTACTTCCTGACATGGAATTTTTGTGGAAAATATGTTTATCGTATTCAATTAGTTGTCGCCCCTTTCTTGAAATTCGAAATTTTATATACATATTAATATTATGTGATGGTTGATTGGAAAATTCAACAAAATGGTCTATTTTTTCTGTTGGAAATGAAACACCAGTCCATGTATCTAGAAGCAGAAAATATTTTTGTTAAACATTTCAGATAGGACGATATATGTATATACCATAATTTACATATCACTTCTATTTTTTTCAAACTTAGAACACATTGATAATAATTTGAATTGATTTTGATTCAGGAAGGTGGTATTAGATGACAAGAAAAAAAATTAGTCCTGAAAATCATTCATAAATTGTTTCCTAAGAAAGAATAAATCAGTTGATATCTATCATCAATGGCGCTACAGGCCAGGACTTGTATTCTGGTCATGATTTGTTCATTCCGTAACGAAAGCGAGATGTGACAGATAAACTTAAAAAATTCATACTTTTTAAGGCGCTATTTTATTATTTAATATTGGGTATTACCGCTAAATGTCACATTTCGTGCAGACCATTTTTAAATAATTTTGTTGTTTTTAAATAATAAAAAAAAAATTAAATAACCAATAATGGCAGTAAGTAGATACATTGATACATTGTTTATTACTATTAATTAATTTTGGCCATTTAGCCCAAAATTAACACCAAACCAAAATCATTATTAATTGGATATTTACGTTCATTTTTAAAATAAATTTAACTTTTAACAACAAACGCAATATCAACAACGAGATGTGACGTTTATTCATTTCGTCTCCTCGATAGCAGACGGAATACGAAACCCGCATGCATCAATATTAATTTCTCCCAGAACCGCATGTCACATCTCGCATCACATACAACTACACAAATTTACTAATATTTTGTTAAAAATTACGTGTACATATACATCCATTCCGTTACGGAATGAACAAAATCACGACCAGAATACAAGTCCAGATCGGCCCTTCCCCTCTCGTAAAGAGCTTCACAGCTGTTAATTTTTTTGCTGGTCACACGATCAATCCTTATTTGGACTTGGGAACATTTCAGTTGAAAACACTCCAATTGTCAAATTCCACAAATTCTCATAACCGACGATGTTTTTTTTCCTAACATTTGAAGTATTTCGTTGAATTGACAACAGGCAGTATTTTCTTGAAATGATGCCCTGGACCTACATTTTTAAATGGAATCCGACTCACTCGACCCAAAGTTCTAAATCGAACCCAGGACCTTCCGTTTCAAATGCAATTACCTCTACCACAGAGCCATTTGGTCAGTTAATATCTATGAAAATGAAATAAAACACATAAAACAAATAAAGCGTAATCTGGAAGCCCAATTTTCGACCACTTTTTCGAACATCTGGGGCCGTATATCAAAAATAACTTGGCAATAGCTTCTTCGGTCCGCACTGTATGACGTCTCTGCGGATGCGTATTATCAATTAGAGCATAGGTCGCCAAACGCCACTCAATTTACTCAAAACCACTCGCAGCCATATTTGTTTTCATATACACATCTATTTTGCATAATACGAATACGCAATAAAGAAAGAAAAGAAACAATACAAAGTGTGTAACACAGCCTAAATTTTATTTTGTTGGTTCCAAGCCCAAATTAATTGTGGAGGCAATGCACAAATAAATAAATAAAATGTTTCTGTATTTTCTTTTTTACTCAGACGCCATATTGGTTTGACGACCACTGAATTAGAGTATGAGTGGTGGGGAAACGATCCATGGTTATTCGAATGAATTACTCGAATAGACAATTATGTCGACCGTAAAATAAACGTAGCACACGGTAAGTTTCGCGAACTGAACCATGATTTTCGAAATAAATTTGGACAATTTTCAAGCGTTGTTCTGGCGTAAATCTATTCATGGTGAAATGGCAAACTAAATTAAGCACAAATGACATTCGGGTTGCCCGATACCGTATGACACCCTTTACAACTTTACTGTTTCTCAAAAAAACATAAAAAAGCTTCAAATCCGTTATTTATTCTCATTTTCATTCTACAAAAACACAACAAATTTATCAAAAAATTAAATTTATTAAGACTAAATTTTTATACATATTATTAAAATCATATTAATTGGCATCGATTTTTAATCGAGTGTAATTATATTCAAGTTGCCCGTCATCCTTTTGTGTTGCTGAACTGAGCTTGTGCTCTGTATGTAATCTGAAACGCGACCTATTGTAATTATGAGATCTATGAAAAGGACATGTGCTGAATTTTATGATCCATATACTTTAAAGAGCGTGTATTATTCGCCAGAAAGACATTTAGAATATCCGTCTGTGCGTCAATTCTATATTACCAATGCATGCAGCCAGAATCAAATCTAATCTATGGTACACCGAAGAAATTCTTGCTGTATGCACTTCGATATTTATCATGTATGAGGATCGTTGTAAGTTGATAAATATTGAAACTCTTTAAGATGTAAAAATGCTTGTGCTTTATTCGTTTTCGATTTGTTAGCGAATCGCATCGATGTTTTTAGCCGATTGCCGCTTTTCAGTCTCAATATACTTTCAGCTTTGTATCCATGATATTTGACATGTTAACCGAAATCTTTTGAACCCAGCCGAAATGTCTGAAATCTTCAATGATCTTCATGTAGAATTTAATGTTCATTTTTATCGTTTAAGATTTCATTCCAATTCTAAATAAAAATCTCTATCGATATAATTGCTTTAGGTATGTCACTGGTGGAGAGTTTAATTTATGCCATAATATTCTTGTTTAAACTTTGATTACATATCGATATAGTTTAACATTTTCGTTATTTATTTATTAATTTTTTTAAATTTAACATATTTGTCTTCGTCTTATGGTGTAATAGTTATGATGAAATTATAATCTAGTTTATTGAGTTTAATAAAAACCAGGGTGGCTATTCTATATTATAATACATATTTAAAAAATCTGATGAAATCTCTCTAAATCTAGTCACCTAAAAATTGAGCGATCTTATTTAACCTTTTCGAGTAGTTTTGCAAAGAAGCAATTTGCTTTTTGACGAACGATCGCACTACATCTTCACATAAATTAGTTCCTCGACGTTTGAAGACTAAAATAACGTGTCCTAAATGAAGGAACAAAAAAAAACTTATGAGGACGAAAACAATGTAATCACAGTTTTTTAACTTACTCAACAATGAAGACATTTTAATTGGCTCATTGTCTTCAATATTGTTCGGTCTGTTTTTCACCATGGTCGAATTTATGAGCAATTCTCTACCGAATATTAATTCAGCTAAGCGTGCTGTATATGCAGCTGGTTTGTCTGTATTAATACGCATTAAATCACTTTTGGAGACAAACACCTGACTGCCAATATGTAATGGAATCAAATCCGGACTTCTGTTTTCGTTAATGTTATTTCCAAGCGATTTAGCGATGAATCTTTTGGCTTCTTTTCCAGATATATCTGAAAATTTAATAACGGTAGTATGTTTAAAAAATAAAGAAATTTTGAATGTTTATAATAAATTAAGTATACTAAACAAACAAAATGCCATCCGTAAACATTCTTTAACTTTAACATTCACATATTAGATACATTTATTTTGACGATTTTTTATTTTTTCATGAATTTATTTTCTGAAATTTTCGCAAGAATTTTTGAAGGTTTTAATAGAATATGGAATGATAACAATTATATATTTATAAGACACAACGAAATTTTAAATTCCAATTTATTCATAACATTGTAAATGCGGGTATGAAAAATGACAAGAAATAAATATAAAACACAAAAATAATGTTTGGGCATTTAATTTTAATGGTTTTTGCAATCACCAAATACAAAAAGAAATTTTTCATCTTTATCCTTCACTTTTCTAACTCTTTTTTTTCGCTTAATAATGTCTTCGTGTGTATGAAATTTATTAAGCGGTGTAATTATATTATTTATAGTATATACACGAGCTCGACATTTTTGATTCCACCATTGATTACATCTCCATAATTTTTTTATTTGACCCGAGGCTAATGTCAGTTCTTTCTCGTATATAAAAGGTTGACCACAAAATATTAATTGGTCTCGTCCTCTAGTTGTATGTGAAAAAATTGCTTTGTATGTGACGTCTTTGAATTCTGAAAAAAAATAAATGTTGATGTAAGAAAATGTTATGGAACTTAACACCACAGTATACTAATAATAACAATGTTTATATATTATGTAATTGTTATGTTATAAGCTAAGTTAGAAAGTTAGAAAATTTTTAATCTGTCAATACATACCATCTGTGTCCGTGTTTTATGGTATGATAACCCCACCCCCATCCCCCCAACCCCAAGCAAAGAATAATAAAATACCATGGATACGATGACTAGTTTGCTAGAAAAATCTAATACTCCACTTGTAATTTCAATAGAATTGTCAAATAAAAGAACTACGTTATGTTATTTGTGCATTTAATAAAAAAAAAAACTATAAGTACATATTTACATTTATGAATAATCATAAAGTTATCAATGAATTTCGTTTCGATTTTTTTTTTTTCAGATCCGAAACTAACTTTTCAATTTAGTTTATTGTCTTTTTTTGGAATTGTCTCCAAATATTTTTTGTACACTCCTGATGAAAGCACTTGCTTGCCTTCTAAACGATATTTGTTTGGAAGATGATCATGATATGGTTGTTTTTCATACACAGTATCCATAGTTGTAACAAGTCGTGATGCACATGTACCCCGTCTTGTTTCTGTACATCGCCAATATGAACGACCATTGCTAACGGAGTCGCTGTTATATAAATATCCATTGTATAAAAGTTGTGGTTTACCTCTTCGACTTAATAAAAATTGTACACTGGAATTTGAAAAATCTAAAAAAAAATTATAAAAATTTTACTTAAGTTAGATAAAATCAGAAATAATGTACGTGATGTTATTAAGAATCTAAGAAAAACCATTAAAATGAATTTAGACCAGTAAAAAAGGAATAATTGGCTACGTCAATGAATACTTGTTTATTATCTACGACTTTGTGTCTATTTTGTCTGTACAACAAATATATATTGAGTTAATTGAATAAAATAAATCAAAACCCTAGAAATGACATCCAATTGATTGCAGTGGCATAACTGTAGGTCGTGGAACTTTTTGGTCTAAAAATGAAATCTTCATTTTTTTATTCTTTATCATTTTTATCATATTAATTTTTTCCGTACACCAAATATTTTTCGAGTAAAACCCTAAAAATTACGTAAAATTAATTGCAGTACCATAACGGTAGGTCGTGCAACTTTTTGGTCTACGAATGAAATCTTCATTTTTGTATTCTCTATAATTGTTGTCATATTAATTTTTTCTATATTCCGACTATCTTTCGAGTAAATCAATGTTTTATTTCAACATTAGGTATATACTGTACCACAGCCTCCCCTATACTTTGCTCGATTTGCTCCAAAAACAATAGAAGTCTTACTCTTAGACTAGGTACATAATAAACTTTCAAAATTAAAACAAATAGA
Source organism: Platyura marginata (assembly GCA_026745375.1). Classification (NCBI taxonomy): domain Eukaryota; kingdom Metazoa; phylum Arthropoda; class Insecta; order Diptera; family Keroplatidae; genus Platyura; species Platyura marginata. The sequence continues at coordinate 17,949 of JANSTT010024036.1, read as the reverse complement.
CCAAAGACCTACATATCCGATATTTCTAATAGAAAAATTAAAAAACATCATTATACAATTTTTATTTTATTTTAAATTTAACGATTTTCAAAATTGAAAATCCAATGAAAAAATAAAGCAGACAATAAACTCAATTGGTTTGGGGGCCAAATAAACATATTTCCTATACTTCATGGATCGCCTAGTATCAATATTAAAATCAAATAATAATTCTATAAGAACTGACTATGAATATACAAATTTGTTTATCATTAATGATTAATATAATAACTTGATAGAAAAAGAATGATGAATACTATATTTTAAGAAATAATGAAACTGACATTTAAATGACATTGTTGGGAGTGAAGCTAGCAGAAAATTTTACAAATTTGAAGAGAACATCTGAAACTTACTTTGACATTGGCCGTTGAGATATTCGTTTTAATAAAGATTATCAAATATTTTTAGATTTTAAAGAATAAAAATGATTTTTCAGGTTAATAAAGTTACATAAAGTTCATTTAAAAATAGTTCTAGGAACTAGAGAAGCGTATAAAGGAAAAATAATATGTTGCAGTTTTGCAACTATATGCATTTTGCGGACGGCAAAAAACAAAAAAGGAAGTAATTTTTTAAAAATCATAATATAAAATCGATGGTTATTTGATAACATCAATTTTTACAAAAATAGTTTTTTTTATGAAATTTGGTAATTTGGGGTAAAAAACGAAAAAAATACACTTGAATAAAAGAAAAAGGTGGTTTAGGCCATTTTTGCATCGACTAAAAATTAAAATAATCAAAATGATGTGGGTTTTTCATGCATATTATTAAAACAGAACAGCATACACCTTAGTTCTTTTTTGTAAATTTTGAAAATGTTATCTTTGTTTCGACAAATTTATGGATAATGCCTAACTAATTAGGCTGAGCGCCTATTAAATACTATACATTTAAGTTATTCCTATGAAATCCTTGATGAAAATAACATTGTTCTATGTTAAAAACATGTTTTATTTAAAATCTATTGATCAATTTATTTAGGTAAATGATTATGTTTATGTTTGCCCAATTTAATGCTTTTGTCATTTCGAGTAACACATCGTGCCATACATTTATTGGCAGCAAACAATTTTCCGTTTCCTTTAGCGCAGACCCAATTCACCGATGTTTTAAAACTGGCTTCTTTTTTGTACATATATCCATTAAATGATAAATTTTGTCCACCTTTGTGGTTAGTCACATATTTAAGATTAGCATTTTGTATCCATTCACCTATCGGCAAATCTGTAAAATAATAATAAGAAAGAAAAAAAATTAAATATGGATTTCAATTTAGAGTATAAAACAAATTATTCTCTACAACACCACATAAGAAATACATTTTTTTTTTTAAAGTGACATAATTTTAAACTTTCTTATTATTAAAGATGTGGTTTTGAAACTTTGTATTTAATAACATTTTTAGAAAAAGTAGCCATATAATTTTAACATAAAAAGCTTGAGTCAATATTTAACAAAACTTTTTTTATAGTCGCCACTATAACCTTGCTACCAAAACGATGGACAACAGCTATCGTAGTGTCAGTGGAACTTGTGAATAACACGAAAAGAAGTCAAATAAATATGTTCAATTTGTTTTATTATAAACATTAATTCTAAAACAAACGTAATTCAACAATTTTCTTGTAAATTCAAATGATAACTTTCAAAACATGTTGCACAAAGTGGTGGTCTGTCAGGACAACTCTTACAACGATAAGATGTCTCTCTTCTTATTTTCTTTTTATTGCATTCTCGACATCGTAAAAAATACGACTTCCGTTTATATCCGGGTGGTAGTGGGATTTTTTCCAAAAAGTGATTAGATGATGATATAAGTGCCAAAGCTGCATTATTTCGAAGTCGATATCTGTATTCATCTCTCATCTCTAAAATCAATCATTATTTTAAAAGAATTTTAATTCTTTCTTAAATATGAAATAATAGAAGAAAATAGAGAATATAGCTTTAAAGTTAAAATTTTTATTATACAATTTATACATACATATGTACATAAAATAAATAGTTATTACCCAAATTTTTATTATATTTCTGTTAATTAGAAACATGTAGACTCCATTCTAATACAAAACATACATATATAAATCAAAACAATCAAGCTAGAATTTCACGAGAAATGAGGGGAAATCTATACAAGAGTAGAAGAGATGTCAGTAAAAAATTGCCACCTCGCCTATAGTGAAATTTCAGCTTCAGAATCACACATAGGTATTTAAATTATTTGGCCCAAATCATTCCGTTGATATTTTTTAGAAAATATATTTTTTCGATTATTCACATTAGAACGAAATTCGTCTGCGGCAAGTTTTGCATCTGCGTTCTTTAATTTCTGTTTAATTGTCGATTCCACTAAAGAGGAAATGGATACCGCATTTGGAAATGATATCGAAATTGCTTTCGTGCATATTTCTATAACACCTAGCATTGTTTTAAATGATCCTTTTTCGGTTGTGCCTCTCCAACACATTTGAGCTAAACATGGTGTCGATATGAAAACCTCTATAATTCTTAAAGCCAAAAGTTTTGGTGTAGTACCACCAACTATTGAAAATCTATTTGCAAAAAAATCTTTTTTCTGTGGATCTCCCGATACCATTTCTTCGAAATTTTCTAAAGATTGCCGATCTCGTAGAGGAAAATTATCTTTAAATATTTTATCCAATTCATTACACTCGACGATTTGATGTGATGGATGTACAGCTTGTAGTGAGTTTAATTTCGATATGATTGTTCCAAATAACATATGTTGATCTTGAAATTGTTTTTGTAGAGTATTTTTACAATTTTTACAGCAACTACATACTTTTACCGATCCAATAGAAGATTCTGTACAATGATTTAGCCATGATAGTTAAACAGTTAATCAACACAAAAATAATAAATTTACCAGAAAATGATAAACTCTCTTCTTTTATGACCACGCTTGGTATGATTGTATCGTTTTTACATCCTGAAAACAATAAATATTTTATATTTAGTAATATACTAACCATTATTAATATATTGAAAAACATGAAGTATAGCTATTAACAAAAAATTTACCTATTAACTTACCGTTTAAGCTTATGTGCATGGAACATCCCGCATTAAAAAAAGCACATATTGAATTTTGTGATAATTTTTTTTTATAACAACCATCAATTAGTCTTTAAGAAATTTCAAAAATTGATTTTTGTGATAATTTGTTTAGTCCTTAATTAAATATTTATAATTTATGCTCAAAACTTTTTCTCTTATGTACATGTTAAAAATTTTAAAAAATCACTTGCCATAAAACTAACCCTTTTTATGTAACGGTCTATATCTTTCTATAAAAAAAAATTATTTTACAACGTAGCAATATTTTTATACCATATAGGTATTATTTACCACATTTTAATTACTACAATGGTTATTAATATGTCTTCCTTCTAAATAATTTTATTCTGGAATTTTTTTAATTTGGTTCGGTATTTTTTCGTATTTGACTTTTAAAAACATATTTCGGCATTTATCCAAAAAATATCCCGCCTTTATCATGTACATACAATGTACAAAATGGCCCAGATATTAAAAATCAATAAAGAAGGAATATTATTATGGTTATGCCGATTATAATTTACCCGTTGAAAAACATAATACCCTAGAAATAATATAATATATTGATTGCAGCGCACTTTTTTTCGAGTAAATGATTAAAAACCTTACAAATTATTTGTAGCGCCATAACGGTAGAGCGTAAAACTTTCTCGTCTATGAATGAAATCTTTATTTTTGTATTCTTTATAGTTGTTGTCATATTAATTGTTTGTATATTCCGAGTAAATGAATGGTTTATGTCAAAATTAGGTGAACACCTCCTCTATACATTGTCCGATTTGCAATACAATTCGAAAAACAATAGAGATCTTAGTCTAAGACCACGCTAAGACTAAGCGGGATTACAAACTCCGAAGCAAAGTTATAATATAATACTCTTTGATTAACATCATACGTGTATACATAGAAAGAGCAGTGAATCTGAATTGTCCGCCATTTTCACCAAAATTCCAATGATTGTATGCAAAACACAACATCCTCTACATCAGGGGTTTATTATAAGCACCCCCCTAAAAAAATTGTGTTCATACATGCAAAATAATACACTTTAATTTATCATTTAATGATTTAATCTATAAATAAAATACAAAGGTATTAAATAAATAAAAAATAGTCAATTCACATAAATAAGTTGACGCAAATGGAAGTTGAGCCATACTCGACAGCGTAGGATATTCTTTATAACAGACATTCAAAAATTCATTAACACTTTTGTTTTTCAATTCGATCGCTAGATGTCTGTCACTAAATAATGAAAGATATTCTTCCACAGCGGAGAATGAAAAATAATTTGGAGAAGAATGAATAATAATGATAGTGATTAGTGATTCTTTTGATGATATTATTTTGGAATTATGTATCATTTTTACCTATACTTTTATAAAATGTATATAATACCGCGCCCCCAGTGAAATTATCGCATTCCCATTTTGGGTCGCGTCCCCGATTCGATTTTTTTGTTTTGACGCATTTCTAGTTGCCTGGCGTATTTAGTTGGTACGAAATCTTATTACGTCGCATACTACAATGATTAGGGTCCATTTGACTCCTATGCACGGATTCTCTACATAGCACTATTTTACTTCTACCTAATATTTTTTTGTATGAAATATAAATCGGAAGTAGGTACTGATTTATAAAGAACAATATTCATTTAAAAATTTCTATTCATATCCTAATTTTGTTTTCCTAATACAAAACTAAGATGAAACATTTTAGTCGAAGGATCGCTCCCTCGCTAAGAAACACAATAACTCAAAAACGCGTTTTCAATTGACAAAATCCTCCCACCCCTTCGAACGCCGCCAATCAATATTTTTTTGTAGTTTTTCCCACTAAATAATAAAATTTCGAAAAATGTATAAATACAAAATAGTTTTTAAGTAGCATAATTGTGGGTAACTATTTTTTTTTTCATGAAAGCAACACACAGTAAGTATTAGTAGTATCCTACACAGTTATCCCTAGCAATTTTTTTTTTTTCGAGATATCACCCTAATTTTCTTATAAAACTCAAAAATGTGCCGACATAAATTAATTAGATTCATGTTTTTTAGGCACTAAATTAAAATCCTTTTTTACCCACCGCTAACCCTTTTAGGATTTACAATCAAATTACACATCTAATGTGGTCCATATGGTATAACAACTCTTAGCCCTTCAACTAGCATTCACACAAATTTGTTATAAAAATTGCATTACTATGTACCTATTATATAAACTATAAAGGATTTTTAATTCAGATCTATTTATTAGTTATTATTAGTTAGTATTAAAGTTATTTTGGTTCTTAATACATTTTATTGAATAACTCGCCCATTTATTTACATTGAAGTGTTACTCTAGCACTGGGGTTAAAGTAGATGCCGAGTGCTACGTACAAAAAACGGCGTTTCAAACTTCACTCCAACCCGAGTGCTAGAACGGCGTTTGTCATAGTTTGTTTGTATTTGAAAAACACTTGATTTTTGGAGTTTAGTTTTTTCGATTTTTCACACAATCAAAATTTATATGTCTAAAACTTTCTTTTAGGACTTTTGAGATCCCACGAGTTAGTGAATTCCATCTTTGAATAGACATCCTGATATAGTATTTTAATTCATCCTGATTAAGATATTTTCCTTGTGTCAGGCGCTTCCTAAACTTCTTGGAACTACCCAAACTTGAAGGAATAATATTTCAGCCATCTTAGTTTTTTAACTTCATAATATACTCTTGAATGGTTCATCAGTGAACCAACAATTTTCATTTAGTAGACATTTGCCTATTCTTTCCTCAAATTAGTATTTTGAATTAAAATTGATCTTTGAAATCGGAATCAGTATTCATTCCTGCAATAAACTATAAACATCATCGGTTTTTTTAGAATTTTTAGATCAAGTGACGTCAGATCTAACTGTTCCTACATAGAATAGAGAATCAGAGAAAGATAATAGCAATAATAGTTCATAATTTACCTACATAATTTATTCTTTTTCGGTAAAGAATATCTTCCATCGGTCTATCCCTGAATGATTTCAAATAAAGAAAGTAGTACAACAAATGTCGTCTCAAAATCTATTGCTAGCACTGGGTGAATAAATTAAATTGGCTAAAAACTGCGTGTTTGAGCCTCAGCATCCCGAAATCGTAGTGCCAGCAAAAACTAGTTCCAAAATCGAAGTTTTAAGATCTTAACATTCGGTAAATAAATGCATCGGAGTACTAACTCTAGTTCTAGCTCGAGAGTTATCAGAGTGCTAAAACTTGGTGAATAAATTGGCCGTTAATGTGTATTAAAAAAAAAAAAGAGTGGTAGAATTATGTATGCAATACTTCGTTTGGTCGAACAACATTTTTCATTTTATTGTGATTTGAATTAAGTCTGAATAAAAACTGATAATGTAAAAGAGCTTATAGATATTTATTTTATTTGCATTTACATCATGTTAAAAATTTACAGTGTTGATTTAACTAAGTGTTAATCTTCTATTGAACTGTCATAAATCAAGTGTTCTTCTTTTAAATCAAATTGACTTGTTTTTTGGTCTAATGTAGATATTGATTTTGAACCATCAAAATTTGTGTAAATTTTTGGGATAACTGGTGGATGATCATGCCTTTTTCTACTTAATTTAATTGCACCAAATTCATTTGTGATACATCTAGCCGGACAAAATACTTGCTTATTATTCAAATGTCGTAGCGGAGCTTTTGAACAAACCCAATTAATTGTATTTTTGTAATGAGCCTTTCGTCGATAAGCAAATCCTTTGTGTAGTAAATTGATGCCATGTTTTCGATTTTCTACTAGTTCGAAATATTCATTGAGGAGCCATTCTGAAACACAAACAATTCATTATATTATTAAGGAATCAATTTAAAAACCGGCATTACTAACGCTTTGGTTGAATCCACCCACGCTGCAATACATTTTTAAAAACTATGTATTACGTCAAAATATCTAATAATTTTAGCAGAAGCAGAAATGAAAGTTTGAATAGCCCTAATAGGAACCACACAATGCCAAACAACTTATTTGAATACTAGCATTTATAATGCCATTTGTCGCTATTATTAACAACACTATTTCAATGAACTTACTCAAGTACTTCGCATCAGTACGATGTTTTTTGAATAAAAAATATTTCTAGAGATAAGGTAATTGGGAATATTTACACAAAATACCTTTTCATTAAATATATAATTTTTTATTTTTTTAAAACTATATTTACATTTTTATTCTACAGCAATTTTTATAAATTAGGAGTATCTTTTGAGTAACCACTAAAATTACCATATGGAAAACTATATACAGGTTCATGGTTATGGACTTTTTTACTTAATTTTATTGAATTTTGACCAGATGTTACACAACGTGCGGGACATTTTAAATTTAAATTACTATTTTTGTTACACACCCAGTTTACAGTACTGTTATATTTTCGTTCTGATGTATACAAATATCCATTGAATATTAGATTATAGCCACCTCTGCGATTTGGCAGATAGTTGCATTCTGTATTCATCCAAACACCTAATCCATTTCCTGTAACAAAGACTTATTTAAGAATGTATATTGTTGGTTTCGCTTTAAAATTAATATGTCCGCTTCAATGATCCTTATAAAATATATGATATGATCTGAGTTAATATTTCCAAACAAAACGGCATCTGTAACATTTTTTTATTTATTTACTAAAAAATATTTAAATTAATGTATAAGTATACAACTACAGCCGAAAGGTAGTTAGTTTACGATCATTTTGACTACTCGGACTTGGAAGTTCGAATCCTGTCTGAGCAAAACAACGAAATTATTTTATTTTATTAGTATAGTATATTAGTATTAACTATTAAGATGTTAAGTTAACACCATAAATTTAGTATTTTTGCTATTTTGGAGGCGCTTAGTATCAACTCAACAATTATTCTACAATTATTCTAGGATGCATTAGGCCTGTTTAATATTCTAATATTTTTGAAACAGAATTTAACAAACTATGGCGTCTTGTTTTAAAGATAAATAATATTATTTTAAAATTATTTATTGATGGATTGATTTAAATTTACAGTATAATACCAACAATTAGTTAAAACTATTAATTTTTGACAAATTTAATTTGAAATCTACACATTTTTTTATTTCAATGCACACTGCACAGTAATTAAAATAATTCATATTTATTTATTTATCTATTTTTTCAGTATTTCAGTGTTTTTAAATATTGGAAAACAATAATAAAATGGAATTGTATTTAGATTAATTCCTCTATATCGGTTTTTCTTACAATTTGCATAATCAAATAAAACAACACATTTTTAAAAACATTTTTTATTTCAAAAATTCTTATCTATATAAAATAAGTTTTATTCATCATCAGACCTTATAATAACATAATCAGAACTAAAGTGTGGTTGTCTCAAATACAGCTGAACAGAATCTAATGTGGCGGCATCCTCTTTTTCATTAAAAATACTTACTTTGTCCTTCATTACGGATTTAACTTTTCTTCCAAATTTTATTTTATCAGTTTCTGGTCCATGGCTATGTTTTTCGATCACTGTTGGCACCTGGCCCTTCTTCAATATAAGACGACATTTGCATTTATGTTTAGTACAACGTATGCAGCGCCAATAGCTACCACGATTTTTTCGAAACAAGTAATTGTTAACAACTAGCAATGGTCGGCCCCGTTGGCTGTATATAAAATCCAATCCTTTGAAATGAGAAAAAACACGTTATTAGATTTTGGATTAAGTATACTCGTGGATCCAGGCGCACTGTGATTTAAAACGCGATTAAAATTACTAGCCTTAATAAAAACCATAGAAACCCTCATTTCATTTTTTTTTGTCACAAGTAATTATATTATATCGCGTTTTAAATCAAATTGGACTGATACCTTTAAGATCTCTAAGCTAGACCACTATGGTTAAAAACATAATTTTAATTACTTGCTTGATCTCGATTTAAATCGCGTTTTAAATCGCAGTTTACTGAAACCTTTAGAATTATAACCTTTCAACTCTTCGTTAAATGAACTTTAGTTAATTTTGATTTTTTCCAAAACAATACTGCTTCACACATTCTGCTGTTAATTTCTATTCAATAATATTAAGTCCCAATAAATATACATATATACAGAGTGATTTTAGTTTACGGAAATGAAAAATTAACATATGAAAATTTAGTTTTCATTTTTGTTTAAGAGATTGTATTTTCTTATGATACCTAAGAATCACCCTATACCACATATTAAATAACTCAATAATAAACATTTTTAAGGCAATTTACATCTTCATCAAAATTAGCCAATCTAGATATAGAATTAAAGTTTCAATTAATTAATTATTACATTAATGGCTATTAATTTCTGCACAAATAAAACAAAAATGACACACTGCTATATTTAATACATTTTCACGCGTATCTATGAAAAAAATTCTCAAAGACTGTTAAATAACTTGGATCATTTATCCTTTTAATTAATGAGAGACCTTTTCTCGATATCGCATGATTTTCTTCTAAAACATGTTTTATATTTATTACTATGTTTGTTCCCATTTTGCTAGACCAAGACTCTTCTACAAAAACAATACCAAGACCCAATTTACAAAACCAAGACTGCTGTGGTCTTGGTCTTGCGTTTGCTCATCACTAGTTATTGCTTATATATGTAACTAAAATGTTCCATGAAACGCGCAGAGATTGGTCTTCAAGTTAGTCCTGTATATCACATTTAATGCTATATATTCCACTAATTTCCACATCTTTTGTTTTTATACCCGTATGATGTTAATTATTTGATACGGAGTTTATAACGCCCCTTAATTAAAGACGCTGACTCAAGCTTTTTTATTAATTAGAGCTCCTGGCTCGAGCCGCATCGTTAGGTATTCTTTGGCATTTCATTCATTCTATGCGATTTTAAACTACACACTCCACTTACATTGTTTTTACATTCATGAGATTTTTAAAATTTAAAATCCTTAAAACTTAAAATCATTCCACCTTCCCAACGGTTAATTTTAGACCGTCCTTCCAGTACAATGTTTTGTTCAAATTGTTCGCAGGATTTTCCTCATCTACACCCTGTCTAACCTCATTATAAAAAAAAAACTTCATTAAAAAAATGCACTCAGGAACACAGAACTGTCACTTATGATAATCAATTATAGCTAAAATAAGTTAAAAACGATTTTCAGCTATGAACGCTCATAGATTTTGGGCTAGAATACACTTTTAAGTAAAAACTATCATAAGGTGAATTTAGATGCAAACTATGATAGATATGGCTGCTATGAACGACCTAACTTTTGCATAAAATAGGCATGTAAATTATTTTAACGCAGAATAGACCTGTAAATATACATGTCCGTCCGTCCATCTGTGATCAAAATTCCGGCTAAACGTAAAATATAAAACATTTATTACAATAATTTCGTACACTAGACAGTACTGCAAATCCACAATTTGTTAAATTATTATTAGAATTAAAAAAAAAATCAATTTCTAAATTTTAGTTATTCAGTAAACCCTACGTTAAATTTGAAAAACCTAAGATTGACCAGAAAAAATAAATAAATGAAATATGAAATAAAGAATAAAAACAGATACTTTTTGTAAATTTATTATCAAACGCGATAAAAGTTACTTTGTTAGTAATTTATTTATTTTAATAATTATAAATAAAATTTAATTAATATGACGCGTTTTTTGCGCATTCTTGTGGATGATTATGTGTATGATATTTTAAAATTTCACCACTCTTTATTATTAATCGACCTTTACATTTGTTTTTTAGACATCGCCAATATTCCTTTCCATTTACAAGTTGTCGTTCTTTTCGAAAACGGTGATTTAGGAACCACAAAATAGGACGACCTCTTTGACTTCTAGTAAACCATAAACGTTGAGTTTTTAATATCTGTAAATTCTTGACGACTATACGATTTTTACTTGACGGTGATTTATCTGTGAAACAAAATGTTGTTTTCAAATTGTAAAGAAAATAGAAATGACCAATTTTATAAATTAAAAAAAAAGATGAAATACAATGATCTTAGGAGTATTTAATTAGAAAACTAGGAGATCATGTTTTGAAAAATAATAAATGTTAGAGTGAAATGAATTTTTTTTAATTAATTAACATTATCTATTCAAAAAAAAGTTACTTATTCATTTAGATTTAGACTGATCTCACTATTAAATAGGCATGTGACGTAAATTATCGCATAAACCACTTCTTATACAATAAGGTCTTTTCTATATTAATTGTTAGAAGCGCTTTTGCACGAGTCTTGATTTTATGCTTGATGACTAATTTATGTTTATAGATCAAAAATGTTGAGAGGGTAGAATGATTCAAATAGATTCGTTCAACTTCTAGCGTTTTTTGCCCATCGCTTTCATTGTTTATTAAAAATACAAATAAATCTCTATTTATTACCTATACATTTTTTATATATCATTTTTTTCTGTTTATTCTATTTATAAGATTTAAATAAAATTTCTTTATTTTCTAAACTCCTTTTATCAATACTGGATCTCTTTATTCTATCCCAATCCTGCAAATGAATATGATGTGTGCATTTTAGAATTTGATTTCCTGCACAAATAATACGACCACTGCATTTGTATTTTTTATATCCGATGCAAAGCCAGTACGTACGATTTCCATAAATTCGTTCACATCGATAAAGAAATCCTTCTCGAACCAATAATGGTGCATCTCTTTGGCTACGCGTAAACATTAGGTATTCTTCTTTCATGATTGGTTTTGTCATTTCGATCCTTATATTTTCAGGAAGTATATCGTTTTTAACTAAAATAAAATATTTTACTAAGAAGAGTATCTATAATGTAATTAAAAAAAATTAATAATGAAAAATATCATTAGCAACGAGTTTAGCCTGTTTAGTTTAGGAAAATTGAGCAATATTTTAACACTAGAATTACCAGACATTCAATTTCAACCCTCCACCCCTATTTCTGTTTATATATATATATAGTGGAGTGCAAAAAAATAAGTGTAAGGCATATTTTGTATGAAAAAGTCGAAATTCACCAATTTCTCCTACTTGTTAAGATTGATATCTGAGAAATCTAAATGCTAATATTTTCTGAAAATATGGACTGGAAATAACGACAGTTGCAAAAGTAAGGAAGGGTTTGTGTTGTGCAAAATAATAAGTGTGATGCTATACTATACGTACGTACATATAACATAACCTATAAAATGTTTTGATTTTTCTAGAGCATAAAAATACATCAATAAAGTAATGGAAAATCCTTTTATTTACATTGAGAAAAGTCCTGAGTTGTCGAAGAGAAATAACAACATTTATCGGATGAGGTCTTTCGATTTCGACGATCCAATATTCAGTTTATGCGATTAGGGCACTGAGTCGCTAAAATTAATACAACAAAAATTCACAAAAGGCGAACTGGAAACCTACATAGAGGGGACTCAAGAAGTGGCCTAATCTAAAAAGTTTTTGAATTTGTTCCTTAATCATCCCTCAAAAGGAGACAATTCTACTCGCTTTGGTAAATATTTTTATATAAACGACTGACATAATCCTATATAATGGCTTCCTTATAGGATTCGCATTAGCGGCATTTCAGCAAACATATAAAGTTTAAATATAAATATTTCATACAGTTATGCCTATACCATGCGCATCATATAGGAACTTTCAACGAAAGAGGAATTTAAAGTATCTTTATGCTTTCATTCGACCGCGCATAAAAAAAATTAACAGCTGACGCATACTTTTCCCATTATCGAAGGAGAACACCGTCCTAAGACGAGTAAAAAATTATAGTATATATAAAAGTAAAAAAATACGCCAAATTTTAAGTTTTATATTTATTTAAATAATTTTATTTACATAACTAATTTAACATCTGACTTTCATCTACTGTAATATTGTGATCGTCGTCATTATATTTTGTTGTATAAAAATGTTGTTCAATATCAGATTTGTATCCCCTTGAAAAATAAGTAATGCTCTGTGAATAGGGTGATGCCATTTCGTTTCGTCGTACAATTTTCTCAATTTTCTCCGTATGTGGTGGATGATTATGTTCTCCGCCCGTCATCGCTTTAACTTTGCCGTCCACAATTACACATCGAGCACGACATCGCAATTCAATTTGTTTTTTAGAATAATTGTGACATCTCCAGTATGCTTTTGAACCTTTTGTACTATGGCAATTATATATGAAATTATTGATAATCAAACACGGTGTTGCCCAGGGATTTTTTATAAATTTTAATCGATCTGTAGAAAAAGAAATTGTATTAGAAGCATTTTGAATTTATTGTAAAAATTATTGGCACGACATTTATGTAAAATATTGTCAGTTTTACTACTGTAGGAAATAAGAGAAAAACTACGGAAAATACTTAAAAGTTCAACACAAAGAAAAAAAAGTTTGAATGTTAAAATAAACCACACCGCGTGTGATAAATCGTTTACTTACCTTAAAAAAGAGACAATAGGTCCTAAGGGTCACAGTGCAGTATGACCCCAATTCCTACAAATACTATATAAATACCTTAGAATTGGATTACACTTACAAGACTTCCTATTCTAGTTCTATTCAAGATGCATTTTTGTATATACCAGAGTTGGCCAAACTTTTAAAACGAGTTTTAAGCACCTAAATACCAATATAAAACGACACGAATGTGGTATTTATTATGTATGTGACCCACCGGAGATCCATGTGGTATCATAATAAAACATGTAATTTGTGACCCAATGGGTCACATAGCAGCCAACGTGATAAGAGTGATTGACATTATTGCACAAATACAACTAGCTTAGTTTGGAGACACTGATGAAGAACAAATGAATATAGTGAAAAATTTAAAATTACATACTTGATCAATTGTTCATGGTCATGGTCATTTAATATAATAAGTAATAACAAAAAAAATATCTGTACTATATGTATTTAATCATTTAAAAAAATATTATCCAATTTGTACATATACTTTTTATTAAAATAATTAATATGTAGGTATATAATATATTAAAAAAACACCAATTTATATTGAAAAATTGTCTACTTTAAATGCCATCCTGTGATGAAATGGTGTAAAACAGTCAAAACATAATGGTAAATTGCACAGTCGACAAAATAGTTTTGTTCGCCTTTCTTTTCGTAGATCTGCACAACTACAACATCTATTTCTTCCTGTACGCTCTTCCGGCAGATGATCTCCAACATTTTTCAAATGATGAAATGCTGCTTGATATCTATACTTGTTGTAACCTCTTCGTTTAGTTATATTAGCTGGTTTGATTTTAGAATGGAGATCCTCTGCTAATAGAATTAATGATTATATTTTAGAAATTAATGTTTAATTTACTGATTAATATGAAACAAATAAACAAAATGTATATAGAGAAAAATTAGAACATTTTTTAATTCTTCACCATCTATACCAAAATTAATTTGCCTCAAATTGAATTTTAATAGATTAGGTACAACTACAAAAAAAAACGGTTTTCTTGAAACGACTTTTTATTTTATAAAAATGATGAAAATCGGTTTCGTAAATCATACTTTACATATTCTGTAGTGTTCTCCGGTACATGGAAATAAAAGCAAATATTTTATATTTAAAAATTATATTCATAATAATATTATGTTTCTAATTATATATAATTAATACAAATATTAACACAATATTATGTTACACAGTACCTATAATATAATTATTTCAGTCATGATTGTGCTCCCCACGAAGTGATTTAATAGATGTGCCAGTTGTAACAATTCGAGAATTACATTTTATCATTTTCGTTTTTTTCTTAACACACTCCCAGTAGTACGTTGTGCCTCTAGTTTGATTAAGTGTAAAATTATATCCATTTAATTCCAGTAAAACTTTTCCACGGGGACTATTAACAAATCGAAATGATCCAGGTGTTTCAGAACGGACTTCTAGGCCTAGTAGACATTTTTTATCGTATCCTTCTAGAAAAGAGGATTTTGTAATGGTATGCGAAAAATGTAATAATAAAAAGAAATATCTATTACATATAAATCATGTGCTTTCAATTTAAGCTCAAAAACGTACTTTTTTATATTTAGTTTAATATTACAAATGTATTATGATACAGAAGCGTTGAATGTTGACGCAGCATTCACCCATACAATTTATTTGGGGTTTGTTCTCTATATAAATAATGTTGAAAATTTAAATTCATATTAGACTAATGACCAATTATTTTATAATAATAAATACTATAGTCATTATTTCTTCGTAGCCATCTTGAAAAACTTATGATTTGGTCACTTGAAACAACGCATTTTTTGTAAAAACCAATATTAAAAAAATAAAACTAATACATATGTATATACATTTATTTGTTTACTTATTTTGTCAACATTAACACATAACAAATGATCAATAATTATTTAGGTATGCACGCTGTGCACACAATCGATTTTTGTGAGTGTTCGTTGCAAACATTTTTACCACAAACTCTGCAACACTGCTTTGAAGCTCGACATATTTTCGATGGGCAGTAGTAACATCTACGACGAACTATTGTTCTTGGCGGTGGTCCACACAAATCGTCCACGTTTCTCAATGATTTTCCAATAACTGAAAAATGTGTTCTGTAGAATAATGGCTTCAATATCACAATGTAGGTAGGGGGTTTTACATAATTTTAGAATGTATTTTAAGATATCGTGGATTTTTATAGCACAACAATCGATTAAGTCAAAAAATGATTCTTTAGTCCCTAAAAAATGTCTGTTTCCAAATACTCATTTAATTTTAGTATATTGAATAGGTTTTGTCAATTTTTTAAATGTTTTTCTCAATTATATCGAAATCGGATTTTATTAACTTCTGGGCTTCTGGCAGTATACCCACGATATATGAATAAAAAAAAAATCGTTGTGGTTTTTATTAAAAAGGACCATTTACAAAAAAAATTATTTTCAAAAATGAATTATTACTTAGTCACAACCTGGCATGAACACGATAAACAAGAAGATAACAATAATCGTTTTTTGTATGAACGGTTCAAGCGAATTATGTTTTAACCATAAAAGTTTGGGTTTCTTTAGGAAGCAGATTTTGTATAAAATTGCTCATTCTCTCCATTTTTTTATTTAAAGGAAGAAATGTGTAACACAAGGTATTTAGAATTTCCAACGAATATATATTAAAATAGGAATGGGTGTGGGGAGGGATAATAGAAATACTGAAAAATAATTATTTACATAAATTTATTTCCTTTAAAATTAACCAATAATGTTTACAATAGAAAACTTGCTAAATCAACAGTGGAAAATATTCTTCACATTTATAAAATTTGTTGTTTTTTTTCGATTAATCGTATTACATACTTTCATTGAATAATGGATTAAAAGAAACTTTGTATGTAATAGAAAAGTATTATAATGATTTCTTTTTCAATGTTCATCTACATATAAACATGTGCACACATTAAAGTGTTACCACATAACTTATTGGTTCGGAAATTTTAATTTCATCTACAACTTTACTCGGATCTACAATTTGAAATGGAAATGCTGTGGTGGAATATAGCTCCGTTTTAATACCAATCATACTGATTGGTTTATAGATTAAGCATCCAGATCTTCTTGCTGCATCTACTCGATGTGTATCCTCTAGGTGATTATGCGAAACTGCAACAAGAACAAACCCTTGGATTAAAATAATGAATAATGAACTAAAAGACAGTAAACCTTATTACCATTAGTAACGAAAAGTTGATCGCCAATACTTTTAATTCGGCCTCGACACTTTGTGGAACGGTTGTAAATGCATTCCCAGTAAATTTTATTCAACTCTCGACCTTGTCGCTTTAAGTTTGATCTATAAACAAAGTTTTTATGGACCAGATGTACACCTCCTTTTCGGCTTATGATGAACATGTTTAGAGGACCATTTTCTAGGAGTAATAACCAATTTTCATTCTCTTCTGTTTTATAATAATTATTGTATTTTGTATTTTCAAATAAATTTTTGTTTGTCCTATTGTCTTTTTGAAATTGTTTAGTATTTAGTAATAACAACAAAATTAAAAACTACTTCTGTAATAAACTAACAAAAAATGAAAACAACCTTAACTTACATATATGCTAATGAAAAAGAATTTTTTAACTTAGATTTAATTAAATTAAAAATAATTCTACAGATAAAGATTTTTATTAAATATGTAAGGTTAAACTTTGAATGTTGTTTTAATTCTGAAAATTTGAAAGACAGCAATAAACAAGGAGTTTGACATCCACTTAGGAAATTTTTTAAATTACAACATTTTTATGATATACAAGTATTATAAGGAAAATAACGTTATCTTCAGATCTGTATGTCGATTTTACCTAGTTTAGAGTAGATAATATATAGGGAGATAACCTAAAGCACAAAAAGTATGATTAAGCAACACAGCTAACGGCCGCCGTAATTTCTCTTGGAAGAGAAGTGCTTGACAAGTTGTGCAGAGGCAGGACAAAATTTTCATTGGGAGGATTTATATCCACAAATAGCCTTGATAATTAATACAAAATGATTCTGTGTAGCAGAAGTTTCAAGCATATGATTATGAATATTAGAGCCATAAAATGTGTCAGTTCCCTAGTAAATATTCAATCCATGATTTGCCTAGATCTTCTTTTTTTGGAAATCTACAAATTTATAAATGATTGTAACAATTCATTACAACAGTTCAAAATTAGTTGAAATTGGATTACAGTGGTGTCGCAATAATTCGGACAATTAGAAACCAGAGCCTGTCCGAAATATCGAATTGTCCGGATTTCCAAAACAAAGTCAAATCGTA
>JANSTT010024035.1:0-94305 GCA_026745375.1 Platyura marginata | reverse complement strand
TTATGGCTACAGTCATATGAGTGACTCCCATTTGTTAATAAATGGGAGTCACTCATATGACTGTAGTCATAAAGAACCAGAATCCGGGGGCTGGATTCCAATGTGCTATTTTGAAAATAATTCATTTAAATACCACAAACAAACAAAAGGTATTATTAAAAAAAAGACATGTTCTTCCACCTGATGACGTATTTTGGTCACACGGTAATCAGATTTTCGTCAATAATTTTTATTTTGTTGTTATCTAGTTGACAGCTAGTAGCGCGGTAGTAGATTTAAACCGTCTGATATATATTGAACTTCCAATTGTTCAGGTTTTCCCAGCAAAAAGACATTTTGAAAAAAGACATTCCGTCAATCAGTGTTATTCTCTCCAGTTAAAACTTTATAAATGTTTTTGATTTGTAATTTTTGCCATTTACTCATTTTTCAATCTTTTCTAAAAAGCCACAAACACTATACTAGTTAGCATCCATTTTCAACGTACTCTCTCATAGGTGACTACACAAATAATGTTCATTTTACAAGTTAACTCGTAGTTGATAGCGAATGTATAGAATAAAATCCACTTAAAGTACTTTTTCTCATATAAAATTACTGAAGTACTATGTACCGTCTAGCTTTATGGATGTCGTTTAAAGCATAACGCAAATTTATCTAAGCGTGTTAACGGTTTTAAAGGACTGTGGTGTGTTTGTTGTGAGTTTCAACAGTCAAGAAATTGTTCAATTCGCACCCCAGTCCAGTTCAATAACGGGCTATTTAAAATAAAGGCCATTTTGAGATAATTGACTTTAAATTTTTGACTCATAGACTTGTAGATTCCCACGATGTATTTTTTTTTAATTTTTGTTACACTATATTTTGTATAATTTGCTAAATCATTTTTGAGCATGAATTAAATACGAAATCTCTCATTATAACATTGAAATTTGGAAATAAATTAAAATGTGAAAATTACGAAAAATACCATAAAATCAATGATAAAAACAATAAACACCTCATTTTAAAGCTTATTTGATTATCTTTAAGTTGCCATTTTTAGCACAAAAAAACAATTTTTTTGAGATAGTCCGTAATTGAACTGGGAGTGTGAATTAATGTTTAATCGTCATGATATCTTTGTAACTTGACGTTAACCTACAGAGAATTAATATAATGAGTTTATGATTACAAACACTTGAAGTGCTTTTGTTTGCAATTTTTCAATTTTATTTTATTTCATAAATTATTTCACTTATTTGGAAATGAATTTGTACTACATCCATTCAAATATTAAAATTTCTGATACTCCTATATAGAAAACAAAAAGAACAATCTGGAGATTATGTTATATAATTCATGTTTTCTACGAACGAGTATGCATGTATATGAAAAAAAGTTAATTTCATTAATTCCTCTTAAATTAATAAATTTATTTTCTAAATATTCCAAAGCCAAGGTAAAATTCCATTGGGAAATTTCAAATTAAAATTACTCATACAACACCAGGTGCAGTAAAGAATGAATTGTTAATGCACGCTTAATAAAATTTTATGTTTAAATAGTTGGAATATTTAATGTCAGTTTGTCGCGGTTGGTTTCTTTCAGTAAATTTTTGAATAACTGATTGAAAAGCCATTACATTCGATTGATTGGCAAACATAGTAACAAAATCTTCATTTGTCTGTATATGCTTGCAGATACGATTTCACAATTTAATAACGAGGTACGCGTAAAAAACGATAATAAAATTAATTAATGACCATCAACGACATATAAAATCAAATAATTGAATCAATCCACTGACCAAGCAATAATTCTACAGTTTGACTACACACAAATCCATTAAAGTTTTGTAAAATTTTCTCAGATAGGATTTCAACTATCCCTATCGAGAAAAAAAATTATCAGTCGGTATTTTAAGAAAATTCGATAATCGATTGAAAGTCAAAAAAAAAAAAAACGATAATACCGCATAACTAACACAAAACAATGCATTTCTGTTTCGTATTGATAAAATCGATTTAATGACATAATTTGATAGCTCAGAGTAGTGCTCAGAAGGCAGAAAGGTACAAAATATGCCCATCATATCAACGATACATAACATAAACTCATAAATCGATATTTCCTTTGTTGTCTACGATTTCGTTTATTTATAAATGGTGAATGTTTCGAATTATCGTTTTTATAATAACGATCGTTAATCGATTAATCGACTCAACTATGGTCGAAATTCGATTGTTTTCGTATATCACCTCCTAACAGGGACCAAATTATTGGGCACGGTTGGAATGTTATCGATTTAACCAATTTACCGTTCGTACCCGTGTCAGACACGAGCGCTTAGTGTTACTTTTTTTTTACAAATTTAATTGGAGTTTTTTTTAAGGATTAGGTCATTTTGTTATTATCTCTGACTTTGCTCCGATTCCATTTCTTCTCTACTCTGAATAAATATTGAGTAAATTATGTGCTGGAAAAAAGTTTTTCTCCGAGCAAAGAGCAAATTTGATCAGTTGAATTTGATTTTTGATATAGAGAACTATTCCATCTTCCATATTCATGACACCCTGGTCCATTTGCATCTATTCTAAATTTTTGTAAGCCTACATTCAATTTATTTTTCCTATAAAATATGCAGGGTTTTTATAATTGGCTATATCTCTCACTCATTTTTTATAATATTTTTATAATTGTTTTTATTTTTATTTTTAGGACAGAATAGATGTTTTTTTAAACAAATTAAATCTTCTAACCCTAAGATTATTTAAGTTTTCAATATGAGAAAAATAAGCCAAAAAGTGTATTCAGTTTTCATTTCATAAAATTTACTTAGGTACACTGCAAATAGACAAATACACTGTCAACTGTCAACGACAATGTCTTTTTAATTTAACTGTGCATTGTCGATTCCTGCATTAACGCAAACATTATAATAGCCTGAGGGCTTACTCATGAAAATAAAATCCGAGCGTATTTGTGTCGTTTATCGTTTTTTTTCTACTCTGGCAATACCATCGTTGACGACTTGAATACGCCTGCTAAACTGAGGTCGAATGCGCCTCTAAACTTAAAACAATGGCGGCTTTGAAATTTGGTAAATTGTTGTAGTTGGAGTTTTTAAAGAAACTTTACGCCTAAACGGCTATCATTTTCAAGAGTAAGTCCTCTAATTGTCCTAACGAACAATCTGATAAAATCAAACAACGGGGCAGCTTACTAAAAATCAACGCACGTCAACGAACAACAAAATTACAAATAATAAATCATTATTTCTTAATCGTTAACTTTTAAAATAAACAAATAGCACATTGTGTAGTGTATGATACTTTTTTAATGAAATTGACTCGTATTTTAATCATTTTACTAATTATTTTACGCAAAAAGAAAAAAATGTCGCCTAATTATTTATTATAAATATTTTCAACCAGTTCGTAAATAAATATTATCGTCCAAAATTTATTTTAAATAAGAGAAAAAAAAATGCCATCCAGCTAGGAAGAAAAAAAAAACAAAATGAGTCCATATTTTTAAATGTTATTTAGAAGTCCACAATTTGCCTGTTTTTTCTTAAAATATTTTTTTAGAAAAAAAAAAAATAAAAAACTTAGAGCCATCCATTTGAAAACAATATCTAATTTATATAAAAAAAAATGAAGAATTTGAAGAAAAAAACAATTTGGTTAATAATGATTATTTTTCCGTCATATAAATTTAAAAAAAAAAAATCCAGTTACCATCCATAATTTTTAAAAAAAAAAAGATGTTTAAAAATGCGGCCAAACGATGTACATTTAAAAGTATATTAAACATTAGTTGTTTAAATAATTATTGTCGTCCATACAAATGAAAAAAATGTTCGATATTATCTTTAACGCTAATTAATTAATTTTTTTTAATGCGGTTATTAGCTTTTTATTACCTAGCGACTTTTTTTTCACCGATGACATTTGTGTGACAATTGATTGAACAAATAATTAAGAATTTTTTTAATTTTTTTAATTTTTTTAAAAATTTGACAAGTAAAAATTACAAATATATTAATTATTCATGTTATTGTGTAATACATATTCCTCCTATAACACGGTAGACAGATGATTCCAATATAATTCCGTATTGTATGAGGCTATTGTAGAACTACCGTGTTATACGAGAATTTTCACAATTTTCTTTTCGTATTATAGTGAAACCGTGCTATAGTATACACCGTGTTATACGAGATCTTCCGTAATTTTTGTTATCTTATTAGTATGAAACCGTGTTGTAGGAGGGCTGCCTGCACGTCAAAAGTATCGTTTCTTGTGGAATTCACTATGGTGATTTTGGAACCGATTGACGATTCAAACATTTATGGCCATATTTGTTCTCCCTTCATCGACCGGTACCAGACCAGACTGAACTGATTATTTTTTGTGGTCAATTTTTTAATCAAAAAGAAATTTGTGCCAAATATATTTATATTTCTACATTGGGAAAATATTGGAGTGTACATTTTGTGTGTAATATAAAGTGACTTTTCATTGATAACACTATTTGAAGTGGATAAAATTTGCTCTGATCACTGTTCTTATGGTAAGAAATTGGTGCGTAAATTCACAAACATAACCCAGATTATGTCTATGTCTATTTCGTAATTCAGCTATGATAGTCATAAAACTTTCGGCGATGATAGGGGGGTCAAATTATATGTCAAAAATGACATATGACATTTATATCGATTTTTAATTTATTGGTAACTTCACCACATTTTAATTAATTTTTTCGAAAATTTGCCAATCGATTTTAGTCCAATCATTAAAGAAATGGCACAGCATTTAATGTTGATGCAGTACCCTGAAAAAATTTTAAGTCTATGTAAAAATTGTTAAAAAATTAAATAAATCAGTAATTTCTTCTCATTTTGAATAGTTTTTTTTAAATAATACGAAAGCTCATAGTTTCTACTTAAAATTTTGCACTAAAAATGAAAAGATCTGAAAAGAAAGGCAGAAATTAAAAAAAAAGACTTCCTATGACATCCCCGTCGATCAAAAGATATGACTAAAAAATTGCTGAATCACCCTGTCTACAATTTTTGACATTTGCAATACCATTCAAAACGGCAATTCTCACCATCTGAAAGGGAAGGGATATCCTTCTGCAAGATAAATGCAATTGGACTAAAAAACACAATCTAAAATGTCTCTTTGAATATTTATCACAATACTCCTCCATAGTTTTCATTAATTATTTCAATGTCTTCACATATTTGTCTCCATTTACAGCCTACTACAACTCTACTACTCTATCGATATTTCAATATTTAGTTAGTGTAATAAGGACAAAGTCTAAAAATTTGGTGCAGTTCCATATGTACTGATGGGATGTAGAATGACTTAATGACTGGAATCACTTAATGACTAAAAATTAATCATTTAATTTATTTTTTATTTATTTCATTTGGGATTAATCTGTAAAATGTCTCTCTGACTTGATAGCGTGTACTGACAAAATATGTTTTTAACAGGCTTAAAAATTAAATAAGAAAATTTGTTTTTTTTTTAATGTAATATTCCTAATTATTTAATAATATTTAAGTCACGTGTCACACATTTACCATCGAATATATACAAAATCTCCAAATTACTATTAAATTAAAAAAAAAATATTGTTAAAAATATATTTAAAAAAAAATGTAAATAAATTATTGGTTTAAAAAGAAAAAAAAATCTGTTAAATTATGTGTTGTACAGCGTATATTATAAGTAGCCAACTTTTTGTTAAATATTTTTGAGTCAATAATTTTGATGAACGTTGTAACGCAATTTTTTTTTTTTTTTTATTGTTTATTTTATCTCTTATCATTTCTAATGATCTTTGATTGTTTGTCTATTTAAGTGTTTTTTTTTTTTATTTTTATTTTATATTTTCGTTTTTTTTGGCATAATAGAAAAACAAATTAATTAAGACTGAATTTCTCCATTGTTTTTAATAATTTTTTTTATTTTTTATGGTTGTTTCAATTACAATTTTTTTTTTGTGTGTGTTTCTTCCATTTTTAAAAAGTTTTTTGCTTCCAATGATTAAAAAAAAATTGTTTTTTTTTTGGTTTTTTAAATTTTTGTTTTGTTAATACCCATATGTTGTATTAGTTGTGGATAATAAATATTTAAAAAAAAAAATGAATAAAGTAATGATACACTGAAAAAAAAAAAATAATCAAATTTACTAAATTTGACAACAAATTTATCACGCAAACAAATATCTCAAAACAAAACAGATTTGTACATACAGACATATTTCAGTAATACATATATCACACAAAAAAAAAGAAAAATATTAAAAAATTAAAAAAAACTGTATAAATAAAAATATTTACTTAGTAAATAATATCTTTGGAAAAAAAATTCTAATTATACATATTACATCATATATATCGTGTAAATGTTAAAAAACAAAAAAAAACAAAAATCCCGCATATTTTTTATTTTTTAAAAATATGACAATTTTTGTGTGCAGCATATCATTAGCCGCACATTTAATATGTGGTTGTAAAAAACAAAACAAAAATACAAATAATAAAAGAAAATTTGTTGTTTTGTTATATTTATTTTTTATTTTTTTTTAAATTAAAACTAAAGTTAAAAAAATGTTTTCTTTTATTTTCAAACTTAAACAGCAATCACAAATTAGCCTGAATCATAATAAAAATATATATATTAATACTATAAAATTTATTAAACAAAAAAACAAACAAAATAAATAAACAAAACTGTGTAATTAAAAATTAAAAATAAAAAAAGATTAAAAAAAAAAGTGAAACCAAAATTTTTGAATGTTAAAATTTTTTAAATATTTATAAACTATTTTATATATATATAAAATTAAATTTCTAGACTAAAACTTAAAAAACTTGATAATTATACATATTAATAATAATATATATTACATACACAACAAAAAAAACAACAACAAAAAAAACACATTTTTACCCTTTAACAACAATAAATATAACAACAAATTTTTTAACAAAGAATACCAATTAGAGAGTTCTCTTTTTCACAAAAAAAAAAAAATTAAAAATAAATTAAAATTAAAATTAAAAAAAAAAAACGACAAAAAAATCGAATATTTTATTTACATAAAATAAAAATAAAAAAAAAAACAAAATTATTAATGGTATAAAAAAAAGAGTAGGTAATGATTAAGTAGCGCTAATATTAGTATCTTATATATTATAATAACAAAAACCATGCTTCTTTATATTAACAACAACAAAAACAACAACAAAAACATATGCAATATTTACTTAGAAATATAAAAAAAAAATGTAAAACAAATTAAAAAAAAACAACAAAAATATTTATAAACAACTTTTAAAGGACCACTTAAAAATTTAATGCCATTTTTTTCGATTTTGATTTTGTTTTGTTATTTTTTTTTTATTTTTATTCTTTTTTTTTTTTTTTTTTTAAACTCTGTGGTTTTGTTTTTTTACGCAACATTTAAAACATAACTTTTGCGGCAATCATGACGAATTTATTTGTTTTTATATTAATTTATATTATTAAATAGATTCAGTTCGATATGATATGTACCTACATAATATCAAAAATGCTATTTTTGAAAAGAATAAATAAAAAGAAAACACACACACACACACACAAAAACACTCAACTGTCATACTTTTTAATATATATATATATATAGTATATAAAAGAGAGTAAAAAGTAGATTTTTCTAAATGACGTAACCACTTTTATATCGAAGGTAGTTACAATAATTATATGCTGTTAAGGCTCTCTTGTTAGAATAAACCATTAATGGTGAGAACATTTGAAATTTACACAAATAAACAACAACAACAACAACAAAACCGTAATAATTTTGAAAGTGTGTGAATAGTTTATATTTCAAAATGACAGCATTTTTCAAAAATTTTGTTTTTTTATTAAAAATTTAGACCCAAACGTAGGATTTTCGAAGAGCGGAATGATCCAGCGGACGTGACGCTGCCTACTATTTTTTCGTACTGTTAATTGTGTAAGCATTTTTTTTTATTCAACTTCGATCCATCTCCCATGTGAGGTTTCTCAATTTATGGTAAAAATATTGTCGAAGCTGATACCGAGCCGAATGGTGATTTTAGTTGAACGGCATCGTTTGCCTGAGGTTTGGAGGAGCTTCTTCTCCTCTGTTGTACTACTTCCAATTGAAGAATCTTGTACGCTTGTTTTCTAGTATTTATTTCTACAATTTTTTTTGTCAAATAAAATAATTTCGATACATTTTTATATTTTAGGACATTTTGGGGGATTTTGTCTCCGTCTTAAAAAAAAATTGGCAGGGGTGGATTTTGTATCATGTAAAAAGCTATTTTTCTCATTCTTTTACATGTAATTAGTTTTTTTTTTATAATTGTTTTCTTCTTTGCATAGATGACGTGATTGTCGTCAACAATAGCACCACCAAATACCAAAAGGTATAGTTGGAAATGGTGGTACGTCTTTAACTATATTCTCAGTTATTACTTAACTATGCAAACTCAATTTCTAAAAAAGAAAAAAAAATTAAAACTACATTACGATAATTCGTTTGGACGATGATTCATTATTTTTGAGCCGAGAGCCACTTCGGATTGACAGCCACTAACAACTGAGGTCTCTTTCCAGTCGCAACTCTCACAATTCTTTCCAAACCGAATAAAAAAAAAACACTTACTCTTTTTCAACTATCCTCATTCAAAATTAGGGGGGGGGGTACAAGTGAAATTAGCCTGATTGTTACCTCTTCCCAGAAGTGTTTTAAATTAGTATTTGCTCCTGGCCGACTAAGTAAACCAGTAGCAATACATCAGGATTTTCTTCTAAAAACTCTGCCAGACAGCTATATTGTTGTTGTGTGGTTTCCTTTGACCTTCCGGACCTAAGAACGATACAAAATTTATTTATTAGCAATATATGTTGCACTAATTTAATCTAATTTATTCTAAAAAAAATTTAAAAAAATCTATTTATTTATTTAATATTTTATAAAATACATTTTTCAATATATAAAACTCGAAACCATAAAATATGTAAACAATTTGAACAACAACAAATTGCATATAACGACAAACGAACGTCAACGCCAAAACGACAATGACAGTACGGCATTTTACAAAAAGCGATCGTTCAATGATCGCTTATCAAAACTGACGGTACAAAAATCATAAAAGCGTTCATTGAACGATCGCTGATGATAAACTGCGGTAGATCCACTGGATAGATCTTACTATGCAAAAATACTCATAACAAATTCAAAAACATTAAAAAAAATAAAAATTTCTTTTCATAGATATGTTCAGTTCAATCGGCGTAACAATAAATAAAGGAGCGGGATCGATAAAATAGTGATGGTTTTTAATCGATCATAATAAATTCTCCTCTGTCTACTAAAACGAAAACTTATTGCATTTTCATGGTCGCGTTCAAAAGGAATTCGTGCAAAACGAGCAATTAATGAAAAATGTTGTCAAATTGTACAAAAAAAAAATAATTCATTGAAACAGCACATATTTTCGAAATTATATATTTTTAAATAGAATTTTTATTTTGTTTTTGTTATATATTAAAAATATATCGCCATATTTAAACTAATTCGTAACTAATAAATTGGTATTCGATAATATAAAAACCCAATCAAAAAAAAAAAAAATCTCTACACATTAGTTGCATAATTGAATAAATTGTAATTATAATTTGGGTTGTACGATTTATTTAATTTTGTTTTTTTTTTTAGTAATTTTTTTTTGTATTTATTTTTATTTAATTTCACATGGAAAAACAAACGAAAAAAATACAATACAAAAAATTACAGCATTAGAAAAGAGAGAGTGAAAAAAAACAAGAGAGATATAGAAACCAAATATGTGATAAAATATATATTTTCAAAAAAGAAAAAAAGAAAAAAAAATGAAATGAAAAATAAAAAAAAACCCAACAAATTAAAAATAAAATAAGTGTTCTTTGCTTCTTCTCTAAAATAATGTATTAGTAATAAATTTCAAAGAAACAATGTATTAGTAATAAATTTCAAAAAAAAACAAAAAAAAAAATGTTGCCAAAAAGTATATTTTATATACACACAATTGAATTAAAAAATAAAAATAAACATAAATTAAAAAAATATGATGATTCTATGATTATTACAAAAAACACATTTCTTTATGAGAACGAAAATATGAATAAATGATGATAATGATAAAAAAAACCATAAATTTCAAATTTGCCAATTGTTTATTATACATAAAATAAAATATAATAATTAAAAAAAAAACAAAACTTAGCGTAATTTCAATTTGTAATCATTTTTTATTGATTTTTTTGTGTACAATCAAATACATTCATTATGTGTATATCATTACTAGATTAATACTTTGGAGAAGATTAAAAATAAATAAAAAAAAAAAAAAACAAAAAATAAAAACTAACAGAAGAATGAAAAACAACAAAATGCCTTTTAAAAATAAAAATAAAATGAATTATAATAAATTATAGTGAAAAAAATAGTAAAGGAAAAATGTTACATTTTTCTTTGTTGGCGTTTTAATCAATAACTTTTAACTTATGTAATTGAAAGAAACACGAAGAAGAAGAAAAAACTATTTTAAATTTTTCCATTCACTTTTTTGTTTTTTTTTGTTTTTTTTTTTTAAATGCAACAGTCTTAAAAAAAAATTCAAAACTTTTTTTAGAGCAAATCGAAAAATGGATGTCAAGCTTTTTATAAATTTTAATAAGTAGTTACCTACTAATTTAAAAAAAGAGGAAAGGAATATTTTAATTTAGAAACTCACAAAAAAAAAAAAAATTTGCAGGCAAAATGGTTGTGTAAAAGTTTTATTTATTTTTTATTTTTTAATATTTTTTTTAAAAAAAAGGGGAATAGTTAAGTGTTAAAAAGTTGCAAATTATTGGTTATGAAGTTATGAAGTTATGAAGGTAGAGGTACCGAAATTATTGGACATTTTTTTCTCCATAATATATTTACCGAGTACGACTACACAATTAATTTCTTCTTTAGCTCCATGCAAAACAAAATGGTTCTTATATTACTACATATGTAGTACAATTTTGTACAAATGACAGTGTAACACCAAAATACAGTAGAAGTCCAGTTATAATGTTCTATTTATTATACTCGTATTATTATTCGTTATATCGAATTAGAAATACTCGTACAAAAAAAAATATACTAAAAATTTAATTATTCAGGACATTTTCAGTGCTGCCGTTTCATGTTTTCGGAAAGTAAGAATTTGTTAGAATTTAGAGTACATATTTCTGTTGGATGGACAGTGTCGTAGTTTCAAACTGAATGAGCAACAAAAAAAAGGTATAGCTACTTATTAATTACATTTTCCCGTACGCTTTTTGCTTTTTTTTCCTTTTAATATTAAGCCCCTTTGATTTTCTCTTCTTAAAAGAAATGCGACCGCCTGGTCCCTTATAATGGGCCAGTGGCAGAGTTGTAGGTAAAAAAAAACGAAATTTTCTTAACGGATTTACGGAACGTCGTACTGACCTGAGCGACTTGTAGATGATGCACGCCACGTTTCGGAATCTGATGGGTTGCATTTTTCCGAATCGTAAGAATAACCAAAAAAAAATGGAACATCTCGATTTATCTGAAGAAACACGATTTTATTTTGTTGTCAACATTACTGACTATTGATTGACTATTGATTACTAACTATTGAGTGGCCCAGCGTGCAAAATATTGTTTTTAAGCAGTTTTTTTAGCGTGATGTGAAATAACCTCAGTTTCAAAAATGTTAAATGTTAAAATCGTAAATTAGAAGAATATTTTCTTTTGAATTGCCTGGACTGATAGTAATTCAATTAAACAAATCGATAAGAGTAGGCTAAACTTTTTCATTTTTGCGTTAAATTTAAAAATATTTTTTTCTCTAAGGCCTAACTAATTGATTACCAAATTTATTAACCTTCAATTTTAACCTCACGTACGTACCAACAAAAAATCAAATTTTTAATTACATTTTTTCTATTTTAACTATTTCTCTTTTGAAAATAAAAATTTGCAATAATTTGATCGTTGAATTTATATTCTTAAAAAAAAAATAATTAAATTAAAAAAGAAGCACTAAACAAAAACAAAAAACTCTGCATTTATTATTGCAATAAAAATAAACAAACAACACACTATACCAACTGTCAAAATTAAAAATTCTATTAAAGAATAAATTCAATTATCAAAATTGTAGTTCATACGAAAGTAAGGCTTTTAAAAAAAAAATTAAAAATATTTTTAATTTTTTTACCTGCAAATTTTATGTAAAAACAGTGTTGTGCAAACAGAGTTGTCTTTTTTTTTTGGTGTGTAACGAATTATATACATAGGTGAGAAAATGACGTATGAGAGAAGAAAAAAAAACATTTTTTTATATAAAATAAAAAATATTTATAATTAATATTTTATTGTTAAGATATATTTTTTCCTTGTAAATATGTTTATATTATCAATTTATAATTATTATTATCTAATTATAATTGCAGACAAAAAAACAAAAAAAAAAGAAATAAAATCACAAACAAAGGAGCAAAAAACTTTCCAAAAAAAAAAAAAAACTCCATTGGAAATGTTTTTTTGCTCTGTGAATGAAAAACAACAAAAAGAGAAAAAAAATACTAATTATTTTTTTAAATAAACAAATTTTTTAATTTTGTAAGTGCATCACATCGTAAGAGGAGTATAAAACAATAGACAACCAAATATATTTAAAAACAGAAACAAACAAACAAAAAAAAAACAAAAATTTATTTATTTATTGTGCTAACGCGAGAAATACAATGGCAAACAAAACCAGAAGTATAGTAGAAGAAAACAAAAAGTAGAGAAAAGTGGGAATTTTTTCGACTGATGTTTTAAATTTTTCATTTTTAGTTTTTTTCTCTTTTTTTTTTTTAATAATTGCCGTATGATGGTTTACTTAGTTTTGGCCTTTAACTTGGCTGCCTTTACAAAATTAAATTATTTCTTTAACTATATATGCATATAACATTTAATCAATATTATAGATAAAATATTAAAATAAAGAAAAAAAATGTGCATATTTTGGTGTAATCGATATTATATATTATTAAATAAATCTTTTTGTTATACACTATGCAGCAAAATGAAAAAAAAAATTGTGTTTTATTTCACCCTCTAAAACTAAAACCTCAACTCCCATATAGAAATTATTGGTCGCTAATACCTCCTGTACAACGAAAACCAAAAACCATTGTGGTTTTCTGAATTGCTGACATAGTATATTTATGCACACTAATACATACTCGTATAGTCAATCAATGAACTAAATATCTAAAACATATGGAAAACTCGTACAAAAAACTGGAAAACTAGTATAAAAAAACCGCTGAATAAAAAAAATTGTTTACCAATCCAAAGAAAAGATAGGCATTGTAAACCAAAACACGAGTAAGCAGTCATAGTGGCTTATCTGCAAAATCGTAAGTTTTCAGTAGAGCAGTTTTAATATTTCGACTCGTTTTGAAGAAAAGTTTAAATGACATTACAATAAGTTTTTTTTATTTTGTATATGATATTTAAAAGTCGAATCTAGTGAAAACTCATTTTTAGCTTAAAAGCACTTAACCCACTATGACTTTTGGCCACAAACCCACTCGTTCTCTGAAGGAAGAGGACGTTCATGGCTTCATCTTCAATCATTGTTTATATTACCCTTTAATCTCCCCTTACCCGTTTTTTGCCCCTTGTAGTAGTCCCTACTTTTTGATATGGTAGCCTAATTTCAGCTATTAAAAAATTATATTTGCATAGATGCCTCATTTTCAACTGATTGTACATAGAGTGGTCTAATATTTCGTATTTGAGTTATATTTTGCATAAACTCATTTTAATAACAACGAAATCCATTCATATGGCAATACTGTCGTGTGGTTTGTGGTTGTGGATTTTTTTTGTTTCCATTTTCTGACGTGTCAATCTGTCAAAACGTTGAAATTCACCGTTCGATCTGTATTTTTGTGTGAAAATCTCTCAAAAAATCATTTAATTTTGGAGAAAATTATCTCAAAACAACGACAAAATGGTACTCAATAAATTATTTAACATATTTCAATATATATTTCCATCTTTTCACTGTAAACATATCGAAACACCAAACGCACCTTCATTTCGAGACTCATTGCACAATTTTACTAATATTTTCAATAAATTTTTATACAAAATCTTTATTTTATATGTAGCCACTACGATTGGATATTAAAAGAAGACTAACATCACGGTCGGATCGTGTAAAATGTGTAGATTTACATCCGTCAGAACCATGGATGCTGTGCGCTCTGTACAATGGACACGTCCATGTTATGAATTTTGAAAATCAACAATTAGTTAAAGATTTTGAGGTAAGTTATAGCATATCAGATAAATTAGTTAGTAGTCTAATTGTCTAAATGTGTCATGTTAAAGGTATGTGATTTACCGGTCAGAAGTGCCCGATTTGTGGCCCGAAAAAATTGGGTTATTACAGGTTCCGATGATATGCAGGTATTTAAATTCTAATTTAATCATCTATGATTCTATGTATAAAAATATATATGCAATCGTTTTAGATTCGTGTTTTCAATTATAATACACTAGAAAAAGTTCATTCATTTGAAGCTCACTCCGACTATGTACGATGCATTGCCGTTCATCCAACGCAACCCCTTATTCTGACCAGCAGCGATGATATGCTAATAAAATTATGGAATTGGGAGAAAATGTGGTCAAACCAACGGGTCTTTGAGGGGCACACACATTACGTTATGCAAATTGTATTTAATCCAAAGGACAATAATACATTTGCCAGTGCGTCCCTTGATCGAACCGTAAAAGTATGGCAATTAGGATCGAACGTTGCCAATTTTACGCTAGAAGGACACGAGAAAGGCGTTAATTGTGTAGATTACTATCATGGCGGCGATAAACCGTATTTGATATC
Organism: Platyura marginata; assembly: GCA_026745375.1. Classification (NCBI taxonomy): domain Eukaryota; kingdom Metazoa; phylum Arthropoda; class Insecta; order Diptera; family Keroplatidae; genus Platyura; species Platyura marginata. Next base: position 79,331 of record JANSTT010024035.1, on the reverse strand, counting down.
CGGTGCCGATGATCGATTGGTTAAGATATGGGACTATCAAAATAAAACGTGTGTCCAGACACTGGAAGGGCATGCGCAGAATATTTCGGCTGTTTCATTTCATCCAGAATTGCCGATTGTGTTGACCGGATCCGAAGACGGTACTGTTCGTATTTGGCACTCGGGAACGTATCGTTTGGAAACATCGCTGAACTATGGATTCGAACGAGTGTGGACAATTTCGTGTATGCGCAGTACCAATAACGTTTCGTTAGGCTACGATGAAGGTTCGATAATTATAAAAGTTGGCCGAGAAGAACCGGCCATGTCAATGGATGTTAATGGTGGTAAAATTATTTGGGCCCGTCACTCCGAAATGCAACAAGTTAATCTGAAAGCACTTCCCGAAGGTAATTTTATAGAAACAAATCTTAAGTTTGTCAATAAAAAATTTGTTCACCACCACCAGGAACCGAAATCAAAGACGGTGAACGTCTACCGGTTGCCGTTAAGGATATGGGAGCTTGTGAAATCTATCCACAGACGGTCGCACACAATCCAAACGGACGATTTGTTGTTGTCTGTGGCGATGGTGAATACATAATTTATACATCAATGGCACTGCGGAACAAAGCGTTTGGTTCGGCACAGGAATTTGTATGGGCACTGGAAAGTAGCGAGTATGCCATTCGAGAGAGTGGCGGAACGGTCAAATGTTTCCGGAATTTCAAAGAGCGCAAAAGTTTTACGCCCGACTATGGTTCTGAAGGTAAACATAGAGAAATATTTTGTTTCTCTTTTAATATTTTGGTTTAGACAAACCTTACATATTTGTGAAACTAATCGTGTTTAGCCCTATTAATTACTGCTTCTTTTTTTTGGCTCCCTTTCTCTATGTATATACCACGTAGAAGGTACATTTCTGCCTTTCTTTATACCCTAGCCGTGCATATTGTAATTTTCACAATAAATTTTTTTCTCGTGACAGGCATTTTTGGCGGTTATTTACTTGGTGTCAGAACATCGGCCGGTTTATCGTTTTACGATTGGGAAACATTGGATTTGGTTAGAAGAATTGAAGTACAGCCACGGTAAGTTTTAAATTATCGATCATTTTGTTTTAAAATTTTGTCTTTTTGTTCGTAAATTTCCATGCAATGTGCAAAATGATAGAAAATGCCTCTTATAAATATCAGCATTTCTAACACGATCTCTGTAGTGCTTTGTCAGCGATCGGTCACCACAAAATAGCGCCTATCGTTGACAACCAGTCGATAAATTGACAGCTAAAAAGGCAAAAAAAAAATCATGCGTTGTGTTTTATGAAAATAATTGCCAAAACATATGCACAAACGTAGTTTTTGATTCCTAAAATTTAAAATCATTTCACCTAACCAACGGTCAATTTTGGACCACCCCTCCGGTACAATTTTTTGCTCAAATCGATCGTAGGAACACGTCCTGAAAGTATTTCCCTCATATGCTTGGACATCCTGTATATTGACAGCAGCCCTGTAGAAGGTAAGTGAGATTTCCAATTAAAGTTATTCAAAAATTTAAATGCTACCGAATCTAGTACTTCAATTGAAAATTCATTCCGAAAATTGACGTTTCGCTTGTCAGTTTATCGATGTCTCGACATAGTCGCAATAAGAATTCTAAGATGTCGTCATTTATTGTCATTTAAACTTTTTTTCTTTTTCTTTTTTTTTTGTTGGCAACTTACAGAAATATATTTTGGAATGAAACCGGAAATCTTGTATGTCTCGCCACTGACGAAAGTTATTTTATACTTCGTGTTGATACGGCCGCCATAACGACTGCCATCGATTCAAAACAAGGTCTCGGCGATGGTGGCATCGAAGATGCATTTGATGTACGTAAAATTATTTCGTTTTTATTTGTGGGTTGGACGCCTTTTAATTTTGAATTTGAAATATTTTCAGGTTTTGGGCGAAATAAACGAACAAGTAAAAACGGGCCTATGGGTGGGCGACTGTTTCATTTACACAAATTCAGTGAATCGCATCAATTACTATGTTGGCGGTGAAATTGTTACAATATCCCATTTGGATCGTACAATGTATCTGCTCGGCTACGTTGCCAAGGACAATCGGCTTTATTTGGGCGACAAAGAGCTTAACGTTACTAGTTACTCGCTGCTGTTATCGGTGCTCGAATATCAAACAGCGGTGATGCGCGGTGATTTTCAAACGGCCGATCGTGTATTGCCGACAATACCGAAGGAGCACCGTACCCGTGTTGCTCATTTCTTGGAAAAACAAGGTTTCAAACAGCAAGCACTGCAGGTGTCTGCCGATCCAGAACATCGTTTTGATTTGGCATTACAAATTGGCGATTTGAATACAGCCCTAGAATTGGCCAGAGAATCGGAAAATCCACAAAAATGGTCACAGTTAGGGGAGGTGGCGACCAGCAAAAATCAATTTGAACTGGTCAAAGAGTGCTTGGAGAAAGCCAATGATTTTGCCGGTTTACTGTTGCTGGCCACCAGTTCCGGTGACGCGGACATGATACGTACGCTGGGCGAAAATAGTACAGCACAGGGAAAACATAACATTTCGTTTCTGTCAACGTTTCTGCTGGGCGATTTGGAGAAATGTCTGGAAATCTTAATTAACACAAATCGTTTGCCGGAGGCAGCATTTTTTGCTCGTACATACATTCCAAGTAAAATTTCGTATGTTGTCGAACAGTGGCGTACAGAATTGGCCAAAGTTAATGAGAAGGCCGGACAAAGTTTGGCCGCTCCCGATCAGTATGAGAATCTATTTCCCGGTTTAATTGATGCTCTCAAAGCCGAACAGTATTTATTGAGGGAAAAAGTGCCGATTCCGGCAACAATGGCAAAAAGTGTAAGTATTTAGTGTTTTAAGGATTTTACCGGTTATTATATTGGAAGGATTCACCACCAGGCCACTTGAGCAGACTGCTTGACCGCTTTTCACTGCCCTTTTGTATGTACGGGGACGGGTTTTCAAAACTGGTTTTATTCATCCATTTTTCTTGTCTCTGTGTTCCTCTAGAAACTGAATCATCCGAACCAAAGGATCTATGAAGGATCTATTTTCCCGAAACTATTGGGCATTGGCGTTTGGTGAGAATTAATCTCGATTAGATGGCCGGTGACCGGAAGAATTATTTTTTAATACAATTTATCTAAAGGACAATTTATCTCTCCAAAAATTTTTGAAAAAAGTTAACCCTTTAAGGTCCATACATTTTGATCATGAAAGGGTTAACAAAAAAAAAATCAAAATTCAACTAAATTTGTTCAGGCAGACATTCTTTATGGTTTTAGTACATTAAAATATTTTTAAAAGTTAACTCTTTAAAGGCACCATTAAAACCTTAAAGGGTTAATATTTTCTAAAAATTAAAAATTTGCGAAAGTATTTACAATTAAATTCTATGAACGGTGAGTAGCTTTTTAAAAATTCTTAATTAACCCTTTCATGTTCAAAATGTATGGACCTTAAAGGGTTAACTTTTTTCAAACATTTTATTTGGCAAAAAATGCTCCAAATTCAAAATAATATTAAAATACAAAGTTTCAAAACCATATCTTTAGTATTAAGAAAGTTCAAAATTTTGAAAAACTGCCGAAAAAACAGTGAACGAGCAATTTTTTCCGATTTTCTTCGTAAGTTTTTTTTTTTTTTTTAAATATGTAGTCCTATAATGAAGAGATTAACCTATGGATGGTTGTGGTGCAAATTAATACCTTTTTAATGTTAACAAAACTTTAAATTTATTTATTATAATTTTACAAAACATTAATCCACTTTTTACAATGAAATTAGATTAGCACAAATTATAACGTGTGTTCGACTTCGCGTCTTTGCTTGTTCTCTTCCTTTCATCGTGTGTGTTGTGTAAACTCAAATTGTGTGTGTGTGTGCGTTTGACTTTGCGAGAAGCGCGAAAGTTTGAATAACCAACTTCAATTTGACAAGGCACCACAAACCTTTTGCACCCGAACGATCCCTAAAACTACTATCCTGTAGTTTATTAACCATACTAAAAAAAAAGTTCGGGTACAAAGTGTTTTAATAATTCTCAGGATCCGTTACTGATTCTGACATATTCCTCCCCTTCAATGAAATTCAATTAGTACATACATAATGGAGATACAAATTTTTATTTTATCCTCACAGATTCCATTAAATGTTGAACGTTCACCAATATCCGAAATGAAAGCAGCCGAAGCCGACGGTACATTTGACTATGATCCAAAAATTGATCCATCAAGTGCGAGTACTAGAATAGATTTACAGTCATCAATAGCCGACGAACCAATACGACATTTATCTCAATCTCTAGCAAAGAAGGAAGACAACAACAGCAGCACCACCAACAACAACACCACCGCCACCATTACCACCGTACATGCAGCACCTACAATCGACAATGATGACAGTGCTGCATCATTGGCAAAACGAAAGAATTCTCTGGACGATTTTGAATTGGAAATAGAAGGAATTAATTTGGATGATAATATTGATGTGTCGGTAAGTAGGGGTGCCGCCGGTGCCAGCGCCATTTTTATATAATATCGATTGATGACGAGTAATTTTTTTTGTTTCGTTTTTTTGTTCAGGATGTTAACATAGACGATGAACTACTGAGCGATTGAAAAGAATGGAATGTTTCTGTTGTCATTGCTAAGATTTTAAAATTATTTAAATGGTTAATTAAAATTGTATTATTCAATATGTTCGATATTTTGGTGGATGTTCATAATGAACTATTAATGCAAGTTATGTAGTATGGCCAATTTATATCAAGCAAAATATGGGAAACATTCATTACGCCCACCCATTAATTGTAAATCCAAAAGTTTTTTTTGTTTGTTTTTTATAATATATTTTTGTTATGTCATCGCAAACACGATTAGAAAAGATAACTGCGTGCAATTGCAGTTATACATGCAAACATACTACATACATACATAAAATGAATCATAATAAGTCAATATTTTAAATAAAAAATTTATAAGTTTATTCAAAATGTATTTTATATTCATTCATTAAATCTCTCTCTCTCTCTTCCCCAAGAGAGATAACAGCGCCTCTTATTCTTTCCTCAATGATTTAAATCAAACACAACCAGATTTCGACACAAGCTAGAGGTAGAGTTAAGTAAATAAACTTCAAGTGCTCAGTACACTGTAAGTCAAAAAATATTCCAATAATTCTAGCCTCGGACCTGAAAGATGTCGTGTCCGGTATGTAGGTGCCCAAGAATAATGAATAATAAAACAAATTAATTGTAATAAATGCGAGAAACTTAAAATGTCGCCTTTTGTTTTGTTAGCATCGATTTCAGTTTAAGATCAACCAAGAATCATCGATCGATAGCGCCATTAGAACGAACGGCCATGCCTTAAAACTCACTCTTAATAATTTTCAGTAGGTTTTAAGGGAAATACCATTAGTAGATCTGTTGAAATCGATTTTCTGTAACATCCTTAAATAAAAGAATATCGAAAAACTGACAACGCCATTAGAACGGCAATCCCTCAAAACCTCTACGTACCAATTTTCAAGAAAATATCTCAGTAAATAAGAATTTTCAAAAAAAAACTAAAAACCGATTTCAAAACGGTACATGCAGCGCCATCTCTGGGCGTATTTATCTGCTACAAACTTATGAACTCCTGATCCAAATATTTTTATTTTTTCGAATTAGACATTTTTCGCGCTATTTTAGGGAGGCGTCGTTTGACCAAAAAAAATAATTTTTTTTTGCTAAATGATGCCCCACGAAAATGGCTCGAAAAAAATGGCTAATTTGAAATCTAAAGTATCAGGAATTCATAAATGGCAGCAGTGGTAACTCAAGACATGGCACTTCATTTGCCGTTTTGAAATTTGATTTTTTTTTTAATTCGTATTTCGCGAGATATTTTAATGGCGCTATCAGTTCTTCGTAATTCTCTCATTTTAAGGAAATACTAATTGCACGTAAATTCTTGTTGATCTTTTTCCTGTAATCTTAATCTTAAACAAAAATTGATGCAGACAAAACAAAAGACGAATTTTTAAGTTTCTCTCATTTATTAGAACTAATTGTTCAGGCTATTGATAAGATTTCATCAAGAAATTAATTATTTTTCATTATTCCTGTAGTCTCTTGTTCAAGAAAATAAAACAAAAATAAAGAGAAAAAAATGTATTTCTTAAAAAAAAAAAAAACCTTACAAATGTTTATCTCAAGAAATATTTAATTGTATGTCATATATCGGGGAGTAGCACTGAATTTAGCATAGCTCTTAATGACTTTATTGACAGCTTCAAGAAAATCTTTTTCCGTTGCTACCTTACGTCGGGCACGTATCGCAAACATTCCGGCTTCAGTACAAACCGATCGAATCTCAGCGCCGGTTGAATTCGGACACAAACGTGCCAACAGCTCAAAACGAATATCTCTCTCAACCGACATTGATCGAGCGTGAATCTTAAATATATGCGTACGACCCTCTAAATCGGGCAATCCAAATTCAACTTTACGATCCAATCGACCGGGTCGCATCAATGCCGGATCCAATGTATCCGGTCTATTGGTTGCCATTAAAACTTTAATATTTCCCCGTGGATCGAAACCGTCCAATTGATTGATAAGCTCCAACATGGTACGTTGAACTTCATTATCGCCACCGGCACCATCATCGAATCGTGCACCACCGATGGCATCAATTTCATCGAAAAATATGAGACAAGCTTTTTTCGACCGTGCCATTTCAAACAGTTCCCTTACCATTCTAGCACCTTCGCCTACATATTTCTACAAACAAAAAAAAACGTCAATGAATTAGTAAGACTGCCATCGACAAAGTGTCCTTAGGTCTCCCTAAATTGTACAAACCTGGACCAATTCCGAACCAATAACACGAATAAAACAAGCATCGGTTCGATTGGCAACGGCACGAGCACACAATGTTTTCCCGGTTCCAGGTGGACCAAACAGTAGCACTCCTTTTGGCGGCTCAATGCCCAAGTTGACAAATTTTTCGGGCTACAATCAAACTATTAGATAATACCACAAAACAATTAACTTCATTAATGATCGGAGTAATTCATACATGCAACAGTGGAGTTTCGACAACTTCACGGAGTTTTTCGATTTGTTCTTTACATCCACCAACATCGCTGTAGGTGACGTCTGGTTTGTCTTCGACTTGCATCATCGTTACGGTTGGATCGATTTTGGGCGGCAGCGGTATGTGAATTTGATATTTGTTACGATCAACACTGAAATATATGAACGGGCCCATTAACAAAATGTTTATATGAGGATGGGGAATGAGGCATTTGCCATAAATGAACATTTCGAAGTTTTCAAAGTAACATTTTAGACAAATTAGACGGAACAAGAATGACGCAACGAAATAAACAAACAAAACAAAAACGATCATTAGTGCCTAAGTGAAGTAAAATTACGGAATCGTATATCCAATGAAACTTACCCAACTCGCATTCCTTCTTCAATATCTGTTGGAGCAACTGAATCTGCCAAATCAACGACAAATTTAGCAAATTGTTTCACATTAATAATATACTTTGGATCATCGGAGTCGGCATTAATGATTTTTGTACAACGAGCAACCTATTCACAAATATTAATAAATTAAAAAGTAATTCACATCCCAAATGATCAGTAGCTCACTTGTAGCGGCTGTTCATTTTGCAATGTTTGTTTATCGGCTGCTAAATCCCATAGGGCCGGTGCTGCTAGTCCTGTATCACTTTCTTTGATGCCAGTTAGTTCATTGACCTGTTTGATGGCTTTCTGAATATCATCTTCAATGGTTTTGATACTTTTATGATACTGCCCTTGGCCCTACAAAAAGGAAAACCTTTTAATTAACCTTTTAACAATAATCGAATGTATTCATCAACGAAACTTACGTATGTTTTCAGAAGTTCAATATCACCCTCGTCAAGGGCTAAAATTGAAAAAAAGAAAATTTACAATTTTCATAAAATCACTTCTAACCAAGTGAATGAGTTCCTTACATTTGATCTCTTCTTCTTTTTCTTCCGGTCGAACCTTTCGCATATCATTTCCCAAATGATCAGGCATGGCTAAATTGGAAGTATCGATGAATAATTTCTGCTTTTAAATGTTAATTAAATTGCTTAAAATTCAATATTTTTGATAAAAAACGTAAACTCGCTGGATAGCAGGGATGATTACCAGCAATTTTGTGACAGTACCTTACAAAGTGAAGTTGTAGCTAAAAGAATGGTGTTGCCAACAATTAAAAGAATAAAATCCTTCTTATTGTACAATTATTAACATTTAAAATATCTTGACCACTCTATCTATTATCAAAAAGACTTAAATAATACATTATAGACGATTATAGTGACTAGTGGTTCGAAAAAAGTGATAAATTGGGGAACAGTAGTATTTTGGCATATGGAAAGTAGTGGGACACATGCCATATCCTTTATTATAATTATTGAACAAATTAAACTTTGTATATAGGTAAGTCCCGACTATAAACTTTTGAGACGGCATATACTGTCTTGTTCTATGAGTGATCATTACACATGTCGGCATATCTCACCTTGTCCTATGAATCTATAAATCTAAGTAAAATTGAAAAAACAAGGAATTACAGCACAATCCATTTTTAAAAATAAAGTTAAACAATTTGCGATGTTATACACACACACACACACATTGACAATTGACTTTACAAACACTTTTAAAATCCATAGTCCAATGGCCGAAAATTCGACAGCGTTCATAATACCGCCAAAATACGAGGCGAATCAAATCCGCACTATATCGTATTAAATCCGATATCGTTCGGATTGCATAATAAACCCCCGGGATTTTCGTTTTGGTAGTTCTGCAGATTACATTCGAAGCATGTACACGATATGCTAATAAATCATTTCGTATTTGTTTTTTCGAAATCTATTTAAAAGAAAATGTTTTTTATTCAGTATAGAAACTGTAGAACATTAATTGGACTCGTTTTTACGTTAAAACACGAAATCTTTTTGACCCCGTACCATTGAAGTATATTCCCTTTCTTCTTATGAAGTAGAGTAGAGTAATCATTTCTGTATTGTTTTAGATACTCGATTGATCTTCAATTAATTCAGCAAGACGGACCAACTGCAAAATTACGAAATTATAAAAAGAGCGATTTTAATTTTTAAATTTTTAATATATTTCTTATATATCACCTTATAAACATCAGCAATTTATGCAGTATGTCTAAAACATTTTTTTTTTCTTCTTCATATATATATAATAATTAATAATACAGATCAAATTTGCACAGATTCTATAGATTCTTTCCCAACAAGAATTATTATGATTAGTTTGGTTTTAATTCATCAACGGAGGGAAGGAGGGGGGGTAGGACTGTGAATTACAAAAAAAAAATGTAAAACAAAACTGTGCATTCAAATAATGATAATAATAATAATAATAATATATAAATAAAATAAATGTTAACACTTAGATAATCTATACAAATGTCCAATAATTATTACAAACTAAGAAAAAAAAAATCTTAAACATAGATTGTTCCAACTAAATTTTTATTTTTTTTTTTTTAATAGATAAATCCAACTGTTCACTATAATTGTACATAATAATTATGTATAATATACAACTTACAATATTTATTAAAATATATTAAATATTTTTATATCAGTATGACAACACGTTTAATATTTTTGTAATTTTTATTTATTTTTTTATTGTGATTTGTACAAAAAAAAAAGAAAAAAAAAAGAACAATAATTAAATAATGATCATACATCATTATAACATAACATTTTCCATTTCTTTATTTTTTTTTTTTTTAGTAGAATTTAAAATAGGCAAATTCTCAAGAATTATAATTTATGTACAAGACTTAATTATGTGAATGTGTTAGTTTCTCTTTTTCAAACATGACAATAAACGTTTCTTCTTCTAAATATTTACAAACATTTCTTTTCTTTTTTTTTTAAAGTTTATTTACATTTTGATTTTAGTACCCAGTAACATTACATAGATGGCGCTTTTCTTTCTTTTTTACTTTTCCGTATTAGAGACACAGGGGACAGAACAATTTAATTTTTTCAAAAATTTCTCCATAATAATGTAAAATATTTTTTTTTTTTTTGGACATTTACAAAAAAATGATGGATTTTTTATTATTATTATTTTTAAATGTTTTACCACCAAAACCATTTCATATTTTTATTATTTAATTATTAAATTATAAACAACAATTTATATAATTTTGATGCCAAATATTGGGCATCTATATAGACTATAGCCATTCATTTAAAAAAACAAGTCAAATATTTTTATTTATTTTTTATAGTTTTAATTTTAAAAAAAAGTTTCGAAATAATTATCAATAAAAAAAGCAGTAAAAATTAATCGGGACCCAAAAATATTACTCTTAAAATACCCCCTCTACTACGCCAGATAAATGTGTAAATGGGAACTGTTCGACAATGAAACAGTATTTAGGACCGGTTTTTTATAAGCTTCCATAGAGCTTCGATTATGTTCTCTTTTCGGTTGCGACTTTTCGATTTCTTCTTCTCCGTTTCTACTTTCTCGGTTGATCAAAAATTTCAATAAAAAATTGATGAAATTATGATTACAATTAAAAAAACTGAGTCGAAATTAATTTCGGAACTTCGATATGGTTCGATTATGTCCAAATTCGAATTATAAATTTGTAAACCGAAAAATTGATAATCTGTTTCTTAAAACACAATTCAAAAATGTTCGAAATTTGTAAATAATTTGAGATTTTCGGATTGTCTTTCATTTATGTCGACTTAACTTACGTGTAATATTATCGTTTTGACAGAATTGATACAAAATGGTTTTACTAACATTCGAAAGTAAGATTTTTTGTTCGAAAACAACGAATTTCTTTTATAAATTAAATACATAAGTAAGACAATCATTTTATTATTATTAAAAATGGGTTTGTGGTGTATTTTGATGTTTTTTTTTATTAACAATTATATTAATAATGAAATATTTGTATTTAAAGTTTGCCTGTTTTCGATTAAATCGGACGAAAAACTTTCGACGCGGTGTCCTCTCTCTTAGTATTGATACTCTGTAGGTTTTGTAATCATAAGATAAAGGCTACATTGATGTTCATTATGCGACATAGTTTTGACACAGACGAAGTCTTTTTGGCATTCGAATTGTCAAATGAGAATTTGTGAGTGAATATACAATTAATTGTCAATTTGGGTTAAATTTTTGTTTTTAATTTTCAATAACTTTAATAAATTTTTGTCCAACCCTTCAAATTTAATTACAGAAATAAAAACCAAAAATAATTAAACAACAGAAAGAAAACTCAAACAAAACAAAAGCAAAGAAACTGCAACCGAAAACAGAAAAAATGGCACAAATTGTTTACATGCATTGGTAGACATATGTCATTTTTGCGCCGATATCTGTAAAATCTTTTTGTGCAACACGTCCCTTACCTCACTAAGTCCCCCTAAGTCTGAATATTTTGAGACTTACCGGTCGAATGAATCCCTGTGTAGCATTTGCCTAATACTAATTTTTCGATCAACCGAGAAAATACAAACCGGATAAGTCACAATCCGTTCTTGTAAAATGGAGAAAGAACATAATCGAGAGCATTCAGTTTATTTTGCGTTGATATTCTCGTCAACCGAAATATTTGAACACGACGAAACAAAACATGAAACAACTATGAAACAAAATGTTGTAACTATCGCTTAAGGTTTTTTTTGTACATACAAGAAAAAGGAATTATCAAATGTTGCAAAATATTTTTAGAGTAAAAGAAAATTCCACTTTTTGGTTTAGTATTATTGGTTTTTCTTTACAAACAAAAAATTTGTTTCATTGTCGAACAGTTTCGCCTATGTATTACGCAATTAAGGATCCCAGACACAAATATGGCATTTCATATGCACTGGTACATATATAGAAAGGACTGGCCAACTTAAAAATGCTAAAGATTTTGTGTGTGTGTGTGAATTCTAACGAATGTCGCCACAAAATGGCGACACAATTTTCTTCCATCAACATTTTTAACGATTTTTAATTCAATATTGTGCGCATTGATCTTTAGTTCTTTTTAGCTCCTAATCATATTGAAGATTGTGTTAGAAAAATTAATCTACAGGCACGGTAAAATGGCGTTTGAATTTTTTTTATAGAATAAGGAGTCATCATAAAAGTACACCCATCCCTCAACTCATTCAGTATCATTAAACCGGTTTAACTATGGTATAGTTATTACACGATGCGTTTCATAATTTTATGTGCGTATACGAAACGGTACATGTGTTAGTGAGTTTGTTCATCATTTTATGTTGAGCAGCTGGCTTGAGAACAACTCATAAGAGACCCTTCAAAATAGAAAATAAAAATATTTGAACTTGAAAACTTATACGGTCGGCATGAAACAAATGAATGAGAAGCAATGTGGCAACATCAAAATTTTGAACCTACGAAAATAGGGAAATACTTTTAAGTGTATTGGTGAGTTATGATGCCTGTCGACCGTCGTTTCGATCTTCAAAAGTTATGATCGTTTTCCCCTTACTTTTCATACGTCTCTTCTATAAAACCAGTTTAATGATATTGAACGAGTATGGTGTGTAACTAATATAGGTCATTGAAGGCACCATAAGGAATTCATATAAAATCCAAATTTCAGTATTCTTTAACTACAATTTGTCGCTTATCAAATGTATTCACCACGAACACCACACTTAAATGTTTTAACTTTACAAATGCAAAATCCAAAAAAAAAAATAATCAGCTTGAAATTGACCAGTCCTTTACAAGCTCATTTCCATTCAGTAGTAGAGTCTACCGAATTATAACCAATAAATTATTTTGAAAATCAGGATCTCGGTCTAAAAATTGGAAAGATTAAAAGAGTTTACAAAAAAAAAAAAATTATAGCTGCTCGATAAACTATTGGAACTATGCACAAATAAATATTTACAACGTTGAAATCATAGAATGCTGAATATAATAAAAAGTTAAAACTAATCTTCAATTAAAAATTCAAATTAAGAAAAATTCGCGCGTATTCAACATTCACTTATCCTAAAGTAAGATTTTTGTTTATGATTTCGGATATTCAATAGACAGGAAATGTATAACAACAATCTAACATATTCAGCACAAAATCGATTATCTATTATTTTATCGGGTTTTAATATTATTCAAAATTATATATCGACAAATACAATGAAACACCCCCGCTAATTACATAAAATTAAAAATTCAATAAAAACACAAAAGAATAAGAAGAAGAAATTAACCCTGCTTTGTTAATCTTTTTAAATAAATTCGTTTCTATCTTCGCATCGTTCCATTCAACGGAATATATGGTGGATAACTAGAATACATAGAATTCTGTTGGGCGGCCCGTTGCAACGCGGCCGGATCCTGATATTGTGATTGCATATTCATGACGCCCATTTGTACCGGCAATTGACCGGCATTATTGATAAAACCGGCCGCCGCTGAATTTGTTATATAACTGGCAACAGTAGCGCCCGGCTGTTGGGCAGTCATTCGATAGCCATTCAGTGTACCGTATGGAGACATTAAATTCGGACTGATTGTAACATTTGGACTGACACGACTTGATGCGGCGGACATATGTTGTACGGGTGCTGACGCTGTATTTCGGGCAGTTCGTGCACTATTTTGACTGCTGATCGATATCGGTGGCGTGACATTCATATTTCCCGAATAATATTTGGGATATTGTAGGGCAGACATCTGGGATTGTAGCAGTGATGGTGGAGTTGGTAAATTTCGCTGTTGCTGCACTAAATGTGAGGGTGGAGGTGTCATTGTATTGTGTGGATGATGATTTGGTGGCGGCGTTAAATTTATTGATCCTGATGGTGGTGTATTGCACGGTTGAATCATTTCGAGGCCATTTGTTAATTGTTGTAATTTTGATAAACTGCATACATGTCCGACATTTGATTGTCCGCCGGTCGATGATAGTGCCGAATTTATTTGTAATGTTGGTGTTGCCGACGGTGTTGGCGTTGGCGTTGGAACCGGTATTGGCGTGTGCGATGTTGAATGTGAGACATTTCCTTGAATGTAGAAATTGTTATTGCCCGATATGGCACAGGATGATGGTGATGGACCAAGACGTTGGTGTGGACTTGGCAATGAATTATGAACAGAACTGCCGCCATTGCTTCCGCTATGATTGCCTGACATTCGATGTTGTATAACTGTGGCCATTGGTATTGATCCGTAGGCATTTGGGGATTGAGCTGGAAAATTTTGCGTAGTCACACCGCTACCCATTTGCGAAACCGACAGATAATCTTGATGCATAGATTGGTGATGGCCATGCGCCATTGATGCCGATAAATGACCGTATTGCTGCATTTGTTGGGCTTGCATAGTTTGTTGTTGCTGTTGTTGATTTTGTAAATTTAAATTATGCTGAAGTTGTTGTTGTTGTTGCTGCTGCTGTTGTTGTTGCTGCTGTTGCTGTTGTTGCTGCTGTTGTTGTTGTTGCTGCTGCTGTTGTTGCTGTTGCTGCTGTTGTTGCTGCTGCTGCTGTTGTTGTTGTTGCTGTTGTTGTTGTTGCTGTTGCTGCTGCTGCTGTTGTTGTTGTTGTTGTTGTTGTTGTTGTTGCTGCTGCTGTTGTTGTCCTGGACTAACCATTTGTTGTTGTGCATTGTTATTTGGTGATGTACGTTGTTGTCGCTGCTGAGTCGGTTGTTGCTGCTGTTGTTGTTGTCCAGGTGTTGATGTATTCCGAACTTTTGGAGTTGTCGCTCTGTTGCTACTATTTGTTGCGGTCGTATTTCGTTGCTGTTGTGTTTGTTGCGGTATTTTATTACGATTAGTCGACTGTTGTTGATTATTTATCGTGTTTGCAATAATCATTGCAGCTTGCTGCTGATGTTGTGGACTTGACGACGGTACACTCATATTATGTTGTTGTTGTATGGCCATGTGCATATGTGGCTGTTGACTGACCGACTGCTGTTGCATTGAACAATCGGAAAATTGTGCTATTTGTGAATGGGAAACACTGGGTGGTCGAACATTTTCAACCGAATTTTGTGATGCAATATCACTGGATATACTGGCGGGCGATTCAAGACCTAGTTGGGTTACATCAATGTCACATTGGCTATAGTGATGCAGACTATGAACGGAATTTGTTGTTGAATCCGGTGTGTATACACCCATCGACGGAATATCGGACGATGGTGATGTGTGTTGTTTCAAATCGGTTGATCCACTGTGCGGTGTTGTATTGCCAGTTATGTCATGCTGAAGTTGTTGTTCATTTACAGCGGCTGCATTTTTTGTTAACATTAAATTTGGATTCATATTGTTGTTGGTGGACATCAGAGCTGTCTGTTGATTATTTAGGACCGATTGTTGTTGCTGTTGTTGATTATGATGTTGAACAGTAACATTTTGTTGTGCTTGTTGTTGCTGCTGCTGTTGAGCTGCTTGTTGTTGTTGTTGTTGTTGAAGTTGAAGTTGTCGTTGTTGCTGTTGCTGCTGTTGTTGTTGCTGCTGCTGCTGTTGAGCTTGTTGCTGTTGCTGCAGCTGTTGTTGCTGCTGAATTTGTTGTTGTTGTTGCAAACTATTACATTTACTTAATGCATCTTGGCCTTTCTGCTTATGAGACATTGTCGATTTATTCGCTGGACCACCATCTGCATGTTGTAGATAACTCTTATTTGTACTTCCCGAATACATAGCCGAATCTTTCGTTCGTAAAGCTTCCTCTTTGGCCGAGTACTTGCTCTGTTTTTGTTCTGATGAAAAAAATTTCCGTTCCGCCCGCTGTGATGCTTTTTCACGATTTTGTGTTATCTGCTGTTGTTGCTGTACGTACTGTTGCTGTTGTACGGCCAATGTATTTGCCGTATAGAGATTTTGTGCCAAACCATGACCATACGCAATGGAGGTGGCTAAATCTTTGTGAAATTTATTTGGCGATTTTTGGGCGGCTATATGATCCAAATTGGATAAATTATAACCGGTATAATATGGATCCCATTGCCAATATTGTGCTGGTGTTGTATGATAGTTTGGCAATTGATTCATTGCAAATTGTGGTGGCATTTTGTTCAGATCGACTGTTTTCTGTTCTTGAACTAAACTCTTGGAGTGATGCTTATCGGAACGACAACTTGAACTGGAACTGGATGATTTGCTGCTGCTCGACGACGTCGATTGTTGTTCGTTGGAATAGTTTCGAGAACTTGAACTACCCGAAGACAATTTCGCTTCTTTTTTCATTGGTGAATCACTTTTTTTCAAATTCTCACTGGCATTATTTGGTGGCACTGGTTGTGCCAACTTTACATCGTTTTTTGAATCACAACTTTTTCTTTCCGATTTCAAATCGACATTGTTTAACGTTTGACTGCATGTGCTGGTTGTGGATTTTTTTGTTGGCGTATCACCGCTTGGTTTCATTTGAATCATTTGCGTTCGTTGGCTTTCCGATTGATGTGATATTTTCTCTTTTGATTGACGACGACTTTCTGGCGGTCGGCTATCGGTTGCTATCGGACGTTGATGATGAATCGGTTCAGATGGTCGATGTTGGGATATGTCAATTTTTTGATGTTGAATTTCGCATTTTTGCTGTATCATTGATGATGATGATGATGATGCTAAAGAATCAGTTTTCGGTTGCTGTGGAGGTTCATCAATTTTTTTATGCTGAAAAGAATCCCGTCTTTGTTGTATCGGTTCTTGTCTCTGAGGCGGCATTGGTATCTCATTTTTTGGTAATATATCACCGGACAACTGAATTGAGTCATGTTTTGGCACATGTTCCATTTGTTGCGGACAGTCCAGTTTTGGTGGCACTGCAGCAGTTGGTGATTTTGTTAGATCAATTTTTGTCGTCTCCACTGTTAATTTTTGAGCGTTCATTTCACAAAAATTTAACACATTTGAGGTTATGTCCTTTGAAACTTCATCCATCGGATTGGTTTGTAGTTTTTTACTTCCTTCACTAACATCTGATTCTCTTACAGATTTAATGACCGATTTTTCGTCATTTTTATTGTCAGTTGATGTTGTCGTCGTTGATGACGATGATGATGATGATGACGAAGATGGATCAATATGTTTATTATTCGTATTTACAGTAGTAGTCGAACAGTTTTTCTTTCTATCGTGTTCATTTTCCGACTCCGAATCAGATATTTTGAAAATATCATCACTCGATGCTAACACCGATGATGATTTATTTGATGTTGCTACATCACTTGCATTGTTCCCTCTTCCAAAACCAGATGATAAATTTTTAACCAAATCTAATGAACATAATTTGTTTGAAAGTTTCATATCACCAGACTTTGGAATTTTAGCTTCCAAGTTTTTTGAATCGATTTCGGTGGTTTGTACATTTAATTCTATATCAACATTTGCCACAGCATCAACAATAACATTTGGACGATTTTCAATACATTGCTGCATTGAGATCGACGCCATTCCATAATTATCAATTATTGGTGATGTTTTGTAATTTTGATTAATTTTCAGGACGCTTGTAGTATTTTCGGACATCATTGCAATCGAGTCCATGCCACGTTCTTCTAATGTTTGCGGTGGTGTTTTCTCAATATCCATTGGAATTGGTTGTAGCAATGAATCGGTAGGATGATAGGTATCCGGTATAGAAATTATTTCTGGTACCTTAACCAAATCTTTGTCCGCCGCCATTGATTCGGTTGGTTGTTCTTTGTCCGTCATGGATATTCGACTGTCTGTTATTACCGATATTGGTTTGTGACATTGTTCATCAGTAACTGAATTTTTTGAAATTTGGGCTAGTAAGTTGACCGACAAATCGGAAATATTTTCGACTTTTTCACATTCAATTGGTAATTCCACCGGTTTAGCGACAATATCAACCGTTGGTTTGTCAATGATCACTGCTGGAATGGTAATTTCCTGTTGCTTCATCTCACTAATATCGGGCGAAATCGATTTCTGTACAATTTCCCTTTCTTTGTTTGTTAATTCAACAGAATTTCCCATTTGTTCACTGATCGTATTTAAACTATCTGGCACCGTTGAAATAGAAATGACAGCACTTGGATTGGTTATTATCTCAACGGTATTAAGAGCCGAAAAGTCGGTTGTAAGATTTTCGGTAATTTTTTGTTTTTTAGTTTTCTTAGCAACAGCCACCGAATGTCTTTCGATCATTGTCTCAATTATCGCTTCATCTTTATTCGATTCGGTTTTCAACGGTGACGTAATATTTATTGTTGGAACTGGAACTGATGATTGATTGATCATATTTGAAATGGATGGAGTTTGATCTAATTCCTTTTCAATAAGAGATTCTTTCGGTTTTGATTCCAATAATTTTCGTTCAATATTGATGTCTTTTAGTGAAACGACCACTTTTGCCATTGCATTGATAATTTCTTTGTTAGATATTGCCGTCTCCTCTTCCATCTCATCATCGGCTTCGGCTGAATAGTCATCTTGCTTTTTAGCTTCTGCCTGCGCAATGTTTCGTTTACTTCGTAACTTTGGCGTTGTTGCAAATGGTCGTCTAATCGAATTTGTTTGCTCAACATTATCGGGTGGATCCACTACTGCAGACACATCTGATTGGGCTGCTTGTTGCTGCGATGAAATTGTTGCTTCTTGTTTCTTTTTCTTCGAATCCTTTATCGCTATTTTCTCGTCATCTTTTGATTTCCCCTTTAATAAATCTGGCAATGTAATTTGTTTTTTTGTCGTTGGCTGTTGATCATCACTGCTCATGCCACCTACGGTTACCGGTGATGAAGCCGCTGCAGCTGCTGCTATTCGACTAGATATACGAGCGGCTGGCTTTCCAGTTGTTGCACGTTTTCGTTTATTAACATTTTCTATGATCGGTTTTTTCTCCATCATTCGTGTCAAAGCATTTTTGACGACTGTCTTCGGTTTCGTGGTAGCCACCATTTTGATTGATTCATCGTCAGACAATTCTGTATTTACAATTGATGGTGAGTCAATATTTCGTGACGTTCCGGAGAAATTTGATGGTCTTCCTCTTCTTGAGGATTTTCGTAAATTAGAGGTTATACTATCATCTTCGGAAAGTTCGGTACTAATAGCAGTGGCCGGTGAATCGGCCAAGTGATCGTCCAAATTTACAATTCGTTTATTTAATTTTAGTGATTTTTTATTTGGTTTTGCTAATGGAGAAATTGTCTTATTAGCGGTTCGAGTTAAACGACTTGAAGAACTTGGTAAAATATCGGTGGCCTCCGATTGTGTATCCGATTCTATACTTGATGCCGTATTTATTGAAGCATCTCGAACAAATCTTCGAGTACGTCTCAAAATACCGTCAGATTGATTGTCGATTTCGTGTTGTTCAGTATTTATTTGCCGACCTCTTCGTTCTTCTCTTTCACCTGTTTTGCCAATTTCTGTATCCTTCAGTGTGGAAGATCTGCCTTTTCTCTCCGATGTTCTGGTATACATTTGTGAATCAGGTAATTCGGGTATTTTACCTTTTAGTAGCACAGCCGATGAACTTGCATTTGTTAATCTTCCTTTTCTATTTCCAACACTAGAGAGAGACTCCACCGATGAAATATTGGCCTTGTTCATTATGTGTTCAGGTGATGCACTTTCAATATCTTTCACAAATCGTCTAGATTTTCGTTCTGTAACATCTGTGGATGTTACATTTTGATTATAAGGCGATTTTGATGATTTCCTGTTAGAATGTTTCACTGTTGTGTCCAAATCCTGATGTGGACTTTCCAAATCTTTGGATATACTTCGTGTTGTTCTTTCAGACTTCGGAGTAATTTGGCCATCCATGGTATTGTCCAAAAATCTGTATTTCCTATTTCTTACATCGGAAGATGATTTTAATTCAGCCTGATTTGATTCATTTGCATTTCTCTCCATCGAACTATCTTTTTTGTTTATCTTTTCCTCCGAACAGCCGGATTTTAAGGTTTCTTCAACTATTTTGCCATGTATGGCAGCAGCCGTTTTGGATGTACAAGGGAATAACGATAAAAATGCCGGTTCAAATAATGCATTCTTATCCGATGAATCGGTCAATAAATCATATTCCTTGTGAACGGTTTTTCGTCTTCTTGTCAATTTCTCTAATTCAGGATGAGTTCCTTTCGATACTAAAGAATCATCCAACAACAAATCACTTTGATTGTACACAGTTCTTCTTCGGGTATTTATCTTTTCAGTTAAATTCATGTCCATGCCAATTGAAACGGTCGGCTCTAAATTCAACAAATTCGTTTCATTACCAAAAATAGTTTTTCGCCTCTTATCAACTTTGGTGTATTGAAATTCGGGCGAATTTCTTAATGCAACCGGATTTATTGTTTCCAAATCGCATACCAGAGATTTACCACGTTTATTTCGTGAAATTGGTAACGGAGTCGATGAACTTATGGGATTCAATGGAATATCTTTATCGATACGTGATCTCTTATCATAGGTAATTGTATTTTCTATGGAGCGTTTACGTTTTAATTCGTTTGATAGAAATTGCTGAGACATTGGTGTACATTTATCTAATGGACCACCTGCATTCTGTTCGTCCATTGTAAAACTACGATTTTTTCTCGTATTCCTTCCTTTCCGCTTAATTGATGGAGTTACTTCAAATAATTTATTGACATTATTGACTTTTCCATCTGATTTTCCTGAAATATCTAAGTGATCAATGTCACTCATATTTTGATGGTCGGAATCAAGTTGCTTGTTTGTTCCTTCAGCATTACCAATATTAATCGACATGTCAATTGAACGTTTCCGTTCAAGATCAATATCTTTTTGGTTCAAATTCGTCTCATCTCTATTTAGTGTACTTTGGACGGACTCTTTCTTTTTATTATCATCAACTAATTTTCTTACTAACGATCTCTTCCGGGTTTGTTCTTTATTTGCTATATTTGTTCTAGAACTGTCAGTGTTGAATTGTTCACCATCACCAGCAGCACCACACGATGCATCCTTAGCCGATCCCGTTGATACATTATGTTTACCTTTTGAATCGCCAAATGTAGTTTCGTTAAATTTGCTCGGCCGTGTACGGCGACGTCCGGACGACGTGACTTCGACAATCTGCTGCTGGTGCTGCTGTGCCAACGGTGTACTAGCTGCTATATTCTTTGATAGGACTTTTTTCGTTTTTCTACCGGGTGGTCGTCCCGGCGATCGATAATGTGTAACATTCTTTCTTCGTTTATGTTTAACACCGCCTATTTCGGCAATATTACTTTGAAGAGCGGCTACAATCGATATTGGGTGAGATTTTGCCAAATCCGCTTCTTGAGCAGTTTTATTTGCCTCATCCTCATCCTGTTTCATCATTTCGGCTAATGTTATGTCTTGAGATGTATCATCATCGTCCGAATCGCTCTTAAGAATATTTAAAGCTGGTGTTAGTAGCGGTGTCCATCGCAAACATTCCGGATCAATATGAATTCGAGTGGTTGATTTCGAAACACGATTGTAGTGAGAATCCACTTTGTCCCAATCAACACAAAACGCTATTTGATATTTAAAGTCACCGGGGCGTTTAATGCACATAACAAAATTTAACAATTGAAATGCAATCGCTATATCGGGAACATATAATCCCGTTTCATCGGCAATGGCCTGCAAAGAAACAGAATTTCCCCGATGCTTATAGAGATATTCCAATATAACCGATTTCCAATATGCATGATAAGAAACACGACCCAAATCGGAGAGTGGTTTTTCCGGTGTGCCCGCCTGTCCTTCTTCACGACTTAACAAATAACTAAAATCAATCAAAAATCTACCGAAACCCTGTCGCTGATATTGTGGCATTGTCATTATACAAGAGACATTGTACTTTTGGGCGCAATGTTTCTCTTTGGAAAAGTAACCGACCAAATGGCATCCTTTTTTATCATTTTTTGTTAATATATAAAATAGAAATGGCTCAACATCGTAGTAAAGGGTCTTGTGATCCAGGAAAAGCTTCGCCAACAAACATAAATTTTGACAATATAATTTGTTTACATTACCGTCTACTTCGAATACGGATAAATCATCACGACGATAGATTTCAGTGCCGGGTGGATGTCGCCATGTACATTTGTCTTGGTGTCGTTCTAGGACGGCCTTGCTTTTAGTGTATTTTAGACAAAATTCACACAGGAATAGTTTTGGTAATCTGAAATAGAAGAAAAAAAATTTTATATCAAAAATCCCATTTGTTGAGGACTGTACACTGTACAGTACAATCAGTGTTAGAGTGCAGTGAGAGAGATTCAAAATTGGAAACCATATTAACGAAAAAAAAAGGAAAACTTCCTTTTCAATCATATTTAATTTTTTTTTTAGTGGACAATTACCTTGCATACTCCTGCGGAAATGGACTTGAATACCATGTTTCAATATCATATGCACCAAAATCAATGGACGCCGGACATCGTTCCTGAGCAGCCAATGCGACCGATGTTGGTGATATTAAACTTGGATTAATACTGGTCGTTTGTACAGCTAAATTTGGTCGACTCGGATTGACACCGTCCAATAACGTATTAGCAGCTTTATCTCGAACTTCTTTAAAAAGTTCAACATCTTTTTCGGTTACACCCGGTGGTAGAGGTTGTTTTTCTATAAAACGGAAACAAAACAAAGCAAAAATCACAAATAAATTAATTGATTCGATAAACTTTGTCATTTTTAATAAAAATTAAAAAAAAAAAAAAATTACAAAAAAAAAAAAAAAAATTATAAAAGCCGACTTCAAAAGAAATTTACTTGAACGATATTAGTATAAAAAATACAATTTATATCTAATAAAGCACAGGAAGAAGTGGTGTGTGGATCGATTATGGAAAATAAAATAAAAACTTAAAAATTACCCTTTAATAAGGGATATAGTTATATAATACCGTTTTAATTAGGGTTTTTAAACATGCAAATAAAGCCTACTGCAATTAATTTAGTTTTTTTTTTTTTTGAGTTTTTAAATTTTTTTTTTTTCTAAATTAAAATAAAACACATCAAACTAAATAGAGATATTTTCCCATAACAGATTTTCACCAGCAACAATTAGTCAAACCGAATGGCATTAATTATTTTCAATATATATATTTTACAGTATTTTATATAATATAAATATAAATATAAAAAAATGTTTCAAGTAATATTTTTATATTTAAAATATATTTGAAAAATAATATACAAACAATTAAAAAAAAAAATAAAAAAAAAAAATAAATAAATAAATAAAAATAAAATACGAAAGAAAAGCAAGTAGTATCCGAGCTCCAGCCGCCATACTATATTAATCAGCAAATGGTTAAGTTTTATTGCAAATTAATATTTTAAATTTAAACAAAAAAATGCACATTAGATATTTTCTCGAGAGAGAGAGAGATTGAGTGAGAGAGAGTGTGAGAGAGATAAAAAATCACTTGTTCCCGTTACTAAGGCATTTGTTTATTTAATTTAATTTATAAATTTGTTAAAATAAAATCACCAAACAAATTTTTAAGTTCCAATTTATTGACCACACACCACTTTTAATTGGGGGTTTTTTTTTGTTGTTTTTGGTTTTTGTTTTTAAAGAATACATGCGTGGAAGGAATGAATAGAATTATAGGATAAAAGATAGGATTATTGAGAAGAGTGTTTTATAACAAAAATTAAAAATGTGAATGCAAATTATTTGTGTTTAATATATAAAAAAAAAAAACAATATAAATATATTTGGAGCATCAATCAATATCTATGTTTTTTTTTGTAACTCACCTCAAAATCAATATTTATTTTATTAATTTGCTAATTTTTCGAAATAAGAATGAAACAATCGTACACAATATTATTGAAAAAATTATTTTTTTGTTTTTTTTTCTCCTAAATAAAATCGTCCTGAAATAAATACGCTGTATATCGAATGTATTTATAGTATTTAGTAAAACTCAATTAATTAGGATCTATTTATATATAAATATTAATTTTTACTTTTAACACTATATTTTTCTTTATTATAATAAAATAATAAGTAATTAAAGATGGTTTTTTTTCTTTCTTTGTAAGTAACTAGTACATAAATACGAAAATATCTGCAGCCCAAGATATATTTCGTAGTTATATAAAACAAATATCGTATATAAATAGTCAGGCTTGGAGCCTTGGCATAAACGACAACTATTTTGATAGAAAAATTGTTAATAAAAATGTTAATATTTGAAAAACTTAAAAAAAAAGAAGAAAAACTAAAAATGGTTATTTTAAGATTGGACAAAAAAAAAACAAAAATCGAATTATTATACCACGACCGATCAAATAACCATTTTTAAATTCCGTTTAGAATTTCCTATATACAACGTTTATTGCGCCGCCATTTAAGTGTTCACTACCTTTATTATACTATGGGCTACAATGAATTCTTTAATATTCACTTTTTTTCTTATTGTTCTTTTTCTGAGAAAAATATGTATAAAATATGCCTTACCTACCCACGACTGGTCATTTGACTGGTTAAACTATTTATATTTTTTTGTAATAGCATTCTCACCTTAACTAGAGAGTTAGGTGGAGAGGGAATCGATAGAGGTGGCTTCCCCCCCCCCTCACCAACGTTTGTATGGATACTTTTTGGCGGACACCTGCCCTTCGGGTGGTTTTAAAGTTATAGAAATTTTAAAATATTCTTTTTTTATTTCAAAATTGGTAGATTTTTTAGATGGTCTATAGGGTTTTTAATATTGTATCGATAAAAGCTATTTAAGTTTTTTAAAATCGGTTCAAAATTGTAGTTTCTGTCCACGGAAAAATGTAAAAACGCCATTTTGAAAAATATTTTTACCTTTGCCATACATTAACCCTAATCCGACCAAGATATTTTATAACAAAACCTACCAAGATTGCCTTAGAGGCATTTATTGTGAGATACCTGTTTTTAACGAGGTAAAGAAGAAAATTTATAATAATTTACAATTATACAAATTCATTTTCATTCAAATGTGACCCCCAAAGGCACATGTTGGTGGGATTAGGGTTAATAACTTAAGAAGAGTATCAATTATCAATTGTATATGCCTAATGTCAAAAATATTCTTGAAAACGTCATTTTAAATGAAAAATTAAAAAAAAAAAAAAATCAGAATCTCATAGTTCAAATTACTACAAAAACGGTCTAATTATGACAGAGATAGAAATGATGAGTCTTGCTTGTTGCCATTTTGAATTTCGACGCCATATTTATTTGGTAAAGCTTGCAATATTGACAAAGAACTGTAAGTCCCTATTTTTTACCAACTGACCGAAAAGAACATTTCCTAACCGATCCAATTCTAATAATACATAAGTAAGTATTTTAAATTATCGCTTGACATGACATTTTTTTTTACACAACTTTAATTTCTATAATATGGTATCGTAACTTATTCTAAAATTGTTTTTTTTTCTTTAATTAAAATACATTTTTTTTTTAATTAACTCCCGACATACTTGATTGTCTGATAAAATATTAAATTTAATTCCCCCTCTCAATATGGTAACTAGGCAAACATAACAAATAGGGTCGTGTAAAATATGTAATTTATTAATTTTCGTTAGAATAATTACAATATTGTATTAGTTAGTATACAGTAGACTCCCGTATAACACGAGTTCCTACAATGCGAATTCCTACAATATTTTTAGGGACGACTTTTTCATATAACGTGATTCTTGTACAACGCACAATATGCGAGAATTCCCCGTTTACTTTAATGGGACATAGTTCTCGATCGCATAACACGATTTCTTACAACACGTAATTAACCGTGTTATATAGGAGTCAACAGTACATACATATATAGTTCACCTGTAGGGGAAGCTAAACAAACGTTATCAGTTTTCTCGAAGAAATGTCTGGAAAAATTCTTAAAATTGATATTAGGCCATGCCACCCGCTTGTTGTCATTGGGCGCAAAAAACAGCTTTTATAGGCAAGACGTACGGGAGGTAACGAATATATTTCTACACAGCTGTTGTCATTTGTAGATTATTTTGCATCAAAAACCAAGTCTGTTTATCGGTGCATCAACACCAATACAACGAAGCAAAACAAGGAATGATAAACAAATTCTCTCACACATGCAAATATAGTCACGTAAATATATAAAAGAAACACTGATGCAAGAGGACTAAGTTTGGCATCACTTGTCTGTTGTTAAACTGGTTTGCATCAAGCATCACTTGAGCAATGACAACACTGTGTGTCATGGTCTATTCAATCTAATGTGTATCTGTTGTTGCTGTCTTTCGGAAATAAATTCATTTATGACATTTTCTTTTTACTTGCAATATTTTTAAATACATATGAATAATGAATTTATTTCTAAATTTGATACAAACTAATAAGTGCTCTATGTATGTATAAGTAAACGAAACAAAACAAAGGTCTAACAAGTAACAAAAAATGATTTAAGATACTTCAAGTGATTGCACTAAGTTTAACTACGTGTTAAAAAATATCCATTTTGCTAAACAACATAAAAATGTATAGATTCGATTCGATAATTGGTCGGCAAAATGCCACAAAGATACATGTGTGGTGCGAATTTTACGATAATTCAGATGTGTAATTTTGATCGAAGCTGCCAAAAATGATACGGACTATGGATAGAGCTACAAATGGGCTTTGTGGCAAAAATAAAAATATTTTCTCACTTCAGCGCTTAACAAACAATTGTACTGATATAATTCTAATTTTTATAATAACAAATAAATAAAGAAAATCAAAAGAATGCAAAAACAAAAGAAAAATAAATAAAATGAAGAATCGAAAAAGAATATGTAATAAGAGGAAAAAAGAATAATAAGATAAAAATGGAGAAATTAAGATAGAAATAAAAAAAACAAATTTTTTGCAACATCGACATTGGTCTGTCTTATCATTTCAACAGACAACACCGACTAATTACATTATTTACCGACCAAATGGCATATAATGGTAAAGGCAATGCGCTTAGAACGGGAGGTCCGGGGTTCGATCCCCGTCTGCAGTGAAATATGAGTGTTTTTTAATGTCTTTCATTAAAATCAGATTGGCAAAAAACAAATACAACATTTGGGCCCAGATTTTAGTGTTTAACTTTTGAAATAAGTATTCCGTTTTATTGAACCTGCCAGAAAGCCATTGGCGAAACATAATTCAATTTATTATGGCATATAAATTTACGCACAGAATTGTCAGACATCATTTTCTTAATAATTTTCAACGGATAAAGAAGAACGGACGATTAGACCTGTTCAAATTTGCATGGAAAAGAAAAAGAAAGAAAATACGAATCTCAGATAAGATCTTCCATTTTTTGTAGTTTATTGATTGAAAAAAAAAACGTACGTCATTTTAATGGAAGAAAATGGAAAAAAATTTCGTTTTTTTCGTCGGTTTTTTTAAAAAGTGACACAATTTTGAACTTTCTTAATACTAAAGATATGGTTTTGAAACTTCGTATTTTTATATTATTTTAAATTTGCTGCAGTTTTTGCCAAATCAAATTTTTAGAAAAAGTTAACCCTTTAAGGTCCATACATTTTGAATATAATAAAAAATTTGTATTTTTATACATCCCATGATCATATATATTCATGATCAATAATTCTCACGAACCGCCACTGTCGAAATTAGTACTAAGATTTTTCGATTCGTAATGTAACGTAACGTAACGTAATTAATGGGTAAAGTCCAACAGGCGCACGTATTTCGACATAAAATTTCACAAGAGCGGCGATGGGGGTACATTTATCTACATGGGATATTAGGGGACGTTACAAACCCCGTACCAAAATTTGATGCTACGCTCAGACAGACATAAAAATGATTAGATGATGATCATCATCATAAACTTCATAAATTATATTATGAATTGCAACTAAAAAATTGAACTTACGATAACAATTTTTATCCGTAAATTTAACGTAACGAGTGCATTTCGTAACGAACTAAATATTTCGATTTTTAAGATATTTTACTAATTTTCAAAGGAGTGCTGAAATCGAATATTCATCAATTAAATGTACTTCCAATACATACATACTCGTATATGACGTAGTAACATTTTATAGCTATGTAATAATCAAATGTGGTGCAATAAGAATATTATAAGATATATAAATAATTTTTGATTGATTTATCTTAATTGAAGATACTTATTTTGAAAAATTGATGAAGGAGATCTCATCGTGTTCTTAACCCTCTTATGCACCATCTTAATAAATACAAAAAGTTGTAAACTGCCAAATAATACAACATTCATTAAAAATAATAATAATAATAATAATAATTACGATATTACGATAACTAAAATATTACATAAATAATTTCTGGACAATATTGAGTACGATTGATTTTGATATTGAATTAAACAAAAAAAAAACAAACAAAGAAACAAACAAAAAAATCTCTTCTCAAGAAAATTATAGTTTTCACAGTTATTGTGGATATTTTTGTAGTAAGGAATAACAAATAAGGTAATAGTGGGGGGAGTAATTTTATACTAGTAGGTTAGTATGGTTTTGCAATTAAATAGGTAGAATGTGGTATGAATGGAGACTTGTGTTTTTTTTTTTTCATTTGATTTTGCTTTATTGGAAAAAAGCAAAAATTCTTACCCAAAAACTGATTATTGTTGTATGGCGGCGGTGTATAGCTGGAAAAATTTGAGCTCGAATCTTTGATTGATGCAAAATCCATATTATTTAATTGTGTGGAGGAGCCGCCAAACAATTTATTATTTGGATTTTTTAACAATGACATGGACTGGCGATCCTGCGACTGTGAATTAATGGCATTTTTTACTAAATTGCTTGGCGTTAAATAAGGAATTTCATCTTCGCTGGACGAATGATAACGTAAATTTTTACGATCCAACGGTAATGATAGCGGTACAATGCGACGAGGAGTTTTTGGTGGACTTGTTTCGATGCCAGTTGATTTTATCGGTGACGATAATGGGGTTGTATTTGTTATCATTGTATTATGTGCTACTGCAGCAGCCGACTGAAAACTGGTTGTCGTTATGACATTCGACATGATTGCCGCCGCCGGCACTGTTGTTGTGATTGGCCGAAAGCCAATATTTGATGTTATCGTAGCGATATTACGACTAGGACTTGTTATTGGATTTGTCGATTGTTGTGAAGGCGCCAAAAAATTACTATTATTGGAATTTATTCCGGTGGTGGTAAAAAATTTTCGTGAAAATTGTTCTTTAGCCTCACTATTATTGCTGCTTGTAATGGGAAATTTGTTGTTGTTTGCTTTTAAAAAACTATTAAATTCAGTCTTTTTTGTCATGTCCATTGCTTTCAATTTCTCTTGAAGCCGTTGCTCCTTATAGTCTCTAAATGTACTTCGAGTCTCTTTGAGTACAATTTTTTGTGTGGCCGCCTCTTGTGTTTGTTCTTGCTTCTTACGTTTTCCGGTTAATCGATAGTTGGGAGGAGCACCCTGTCGCGATCTTGTATAATCGGACGTTGAAAATACATGTGACAGACTATCAAAAAGTCCACGCAATTGACCCGGTTTCTTATTGTTCTCTTGTGGCTTCGGTATTTGCGGTGAGCTTACTTTCACTAAAGACTCCTTGTCAATGCCATCGAAATTGCCAAAAACTCTTTCCGTTTGATTAGTGGTTTTACGAAAAATATCGAAATTCTTTTTAGCTTCAGCTGCAAACCCCCACGTACTATTTGAATCAATCGTACATGGTCGAGGTTCATCTTGCTGCTGATTTGTATGGATCAGGGATTTTGAATTTTTAGCAATAGAGGACCAGCCTGATTGCTCGTTTGCAGTATTTCGTTCTTCGTCTGACGAAGATGAATTACTTGAAGAGGAATTAGAATCATTATCGGAACTACTCGAACTACATGAATTCGATGAACTACTTTCATCTTCTTCATCATCATCATCATCATCGTCGTCATCATCATCTTCATTGCTGCTAGAACACGATGATGATGATTCTGTCAAATTTATATTATTATTGTGTTTTATCAAAATGTCAATATTTCGATAAGCCATCGCATCGGCTGTTTTCGACCTATTATCGCTATCGCTAATGTTAGTGTCAATTTGATTTTTAAAATTTTGTGGTACCGATTGACGCGCCTGACCAAGTACCCGAACATTATTGTTCCGTAATTTTGTCGATGGCGGTGACGTTTTGACAATGCGATCACTATTAAATGCAGAATGTCGAAAGAATTTTTGTTTTTCTTTTGACATTCTATCTGTTTTGCCTAATTGTTGCTGTTGTTCTTCATCGTACTCAATATTTAAGGGAACTCTAAATTTATTGGATGGATGTTGTTCATCGATGCCACCTTGTATGGCAATATCTATTATTTTACTATGTTGGTTTTTTGTATTTAACGGAATTTGTTGATTTTGTAAATTATATATTTTACCGGGTATTACTGGCGACTCTGTTTCGTCGACTGGTTCTTTTCGCTTTGCTTTGGCTGGTATAACACGACGTCGGGCCGTTGATGATTTCTTTACTGGTGCCATTTTTGCGGTCACTGGACTTGAGGTTATATCGGCAGCAGTTTTCATTCGTTCAACAATCGATCCACCACTGGTTGAGGCAATTTTTGCATCATTGGTGGCGGCATTTGTTGTTCGGGATGCTTCTGGCACCATTGTTGAACTAGATGTTTCCGCTTGAGCGTTTTCGGACGAGTTAAGTAAATATGCTTGCGTAGATGTAGACGTCGCAGATGATTGATTACTAGAATTGGCTGCAGTCATTGAAAACCTATTCAAAATATATAATATTTAGAATATGATAGGAAATTAATTTAATTTAACTTAAGAATAAGGTGGAAGGTTAAAGTAGAGAATGGGCCCTAGATAACTTGGTTAATAATTAATTTTTTTTCTCAAAAAGTAGAATGAAAATCTCGTTAAATCAGGTTGTTAAAAAAAAGGGCGCGATCATGTGTCTAAACAAGATGCGTATAACTCAAAATACTATTGTAGTATTTTTTCTTATGCAATTATCATTATTTGCGCAAATTCTGAAGTGATTACATTGGCTGCAACGAAAATTATCGTCATAAAAAGAAGGAAGTGTCTAATAAAGAGCATACACCGCCATATTTAATTGTTTTTGTTCCGGAACGCGAGTGAGGTGACCAGAGAAATTTGAAAGTGTTATGGTTCGAACACGATTTGTGATTCACTACAGTCGTGCTGGTTTTCAAAGTTTGAAAGTGACAATTTTGACCCGGAAGATGAGGAGAGTTCAGCCCCCGGATTCTGATTCTTTATGATTACAGTCATATGAGTGACTGCCTTTTATTAACAAATGGGAGTCACTCATATGACTAGTCATAAAGAACCAGAAGTCGGGGGCTGGCCGGCCCGATAACTTTAATATGGAGTTTTTGGTGTCTGTTCTTGAAGTGATTAAAGCTTGGAAAGTGGTTTTCGCAAAAAATTACACCAAATAACCTCGAACAAAAGAAACAAGCTTTTACTTCACACCTTCACACCAGGACCCATTTTTGAAAGATGGGTCGAGTACGACAATATTTAGCGTTGTTGAGTCCAGTAGAACCCCCTGAAAAATTCAAACCGGACCTCCAAAGAGCAGTAATAGCATTTTTTGACTCAAAACGGGCAGTTTTTTAAAAATCGGAATTGAAAAACCTTGCTGGACGATGGCGAAAGGTCCAAGGAAACAAAAGCAATTACATTGATGGTTAGAAGTCTAAATTTAAAAATGTTGTTAATAAACTTTTCGAAAAAAATCGCCCATTATCTATGTTACAACCTTATATATTCAGTCATTGAAAGAACAATGACAAATCAAGAATGAATGAAAAGGAAAAATATAACAGAGCGGTTAAAGTTCCAATTCTACAAAAAGGTCTGATCTATTTATTAGTAGACATTACAAATAAAATTATAAGAAAACCATCTTACCTCTTTTTTTTCTCCACAAGTTTTTCCCGCACTCGACTAATTTTCTTTCTTACTGGATTTCCAGCATCAACTTTTCGACTAGATGATTTTTGAAATACATTTTCATGATGTTCCAAACAATGGCGACACCTTTTAAAGGAAACAAAACAAAAAACAAAATATTTATATCATTTAAATGTACATGTACTGAATATAAAATTGAAAACGAATTCCTACCTCCACGGGCACTTTGGCTTCTTGTCAGGCACTGGATCTAAACAATTAATATGAAAATTCTTTTCACATCCACAGCATCCCAATAAACAAGCTCCACGATTCTTTCCATGACATGATTCACATAACGAGTTGCATTCATCACAGAACCATTTATTCCCTTTTTTTACCAGATGATCGAGGGGAATAAATATGGTCGTTTTTGCCGATTTATTGGCGCACGTTGTATGAAATGACATACCACAACCAGTACATGAGGTCAATGGTTCTGGATTTCCTTCTGGCCCTTTTACTGCTGTGCCAAGGCATTCTGAACATATGAGCGAGTTGTTTCTCTGCTAGAAAGAAAAATACCATAAATAATTAAATTATTTGATAGTGATGAATTAAAATGACATTTTTCACTAAAATCATTATAACTGATAATATTTAACTCTTGACATTTCATCATCATCAATGGCACCACAGACCTGGGCGAGCCTTGGCTTAGTTCATATAAAGAGCATTCACAGCGGTTAATTTAACCACAATAGGTGGTTACTGGTCACACGATCAACCTTTATCCGGATTGCCAAATTCCACAAATTCTCATAACTTAAGATTTTTTTCTAACATTTAAAGTGTTTCCTTTTAAGTGGACTCACTTGGCTCATTTTTAAGCGACTCACTTGGCTCAAGGTTCATACTCCATATGAGACAAAAAAACTTCATATTGTTGTACCTCAGACAGGAATCGAACTCGAAACCTTCCGTTCCAAAGGCATTACCTCAACCACTGAGCCAATTGGTCGGTCATTAATCAATTAATTTACCACTATATTTTGATTCATGATAGACATGTGTAAAACTGCCCAGCAACATATGGTAAAAGCCTCTTCACACAGGCTTTGCGATAAATAACAATGATGATGATGATGATGAATGATAAAACAGTGCCTTGGCTCATTTACATCTACAAAAGCCAAAGAATCTTCTTTTTCTATAATAAATTAAGACAGAGAATTCAAAATGAGAGAGAGAGAGGCTAATGGAAAAAGATCTAACAAATTTAATAGTCTATAACAATCAACCCCACCTTCTATTAGACATCGCCCCTTTTTTTATAGATTTATCTCAATTGACATGAGCTTGTCATTTTGTGTAGAAAAATCCAACACTCGAAGTTTTTTTTTTTAAATAAAGAAACCCTACAAATGCTCGCTATTTCACCGCCATTTTTTAAACGTTGTTACTATTTTTTTGAGATAATGTCATTATTTAGACTGTTTTTAAGTGCAATTCAACCACCCGGCTTCACATTCAAATTAACATACCAGAGAAAAAAAAACACTTCAGTCGATCTTGAATCCGGAACCTCCCATTTCAAAGGCATCTGAGCCATTTGGTTGGAAAAAGTGACTAGAACAATGTGATGGGCTCTACAAAAACATTTATAGAAATGTCACAAAACACACAAAATGAAAAAGAAAACAATGTACTTACACACAAACATCCATCTTTAATTTTTCATTGCCAACAAAATTTAGTCATAGCAATTAAATCTATTTATAGTACCTATAACTATATGTATAATATTATCAGAGATATAGTGTGCGCTATGCATATTCATCGTTCCCTTTTTATACGTATTTTACTACAAACATTGTACATAATATAAAATACTATACTTGCATCAACTTTACTTTGCTGAGAGCATATTTATCTTAATAATAACTAACCTATGGCAATTTGTGCAATAAAACGTTCCTTTAGCTTTAGTCTTTAGTGTAGTGGCATACACAACACACAAATTAAATAGGAAATAGAAATTTTTTAGTTGGAAGTGCTTTTTAATCCATACATACATATACACAAACAGAATATATATATATATATATATATATATACACACAAAATAGGTATGTATGTTTGTACATAAATGTTTATTATATACATAGTGTGTTAGATAATGGTTTTTAAGTGATATGAGGGGAGAAGGGACATGTTTTCAATGTGAAATAAAGATTTCCATAAGGGGGCTGAGATTTCAAAGTTGAAATTAGATTTTTCTTATTTAAATTCCCTTCTTCTTCTTCTTCATCTCTTTTCTTTTAGGACAGTTATTTTGATACAAATGACGTATTTCACGTGTTTTCCTGTGATATGGAACCCCAACAATGTTTCCATCTCTTCCTTCGGTGGTCTTCCAGGTAGACGTTGACCAACTGGTTTATTGTCAGTAACAATTCTTGCCATTTTATCATT
Organism: Platyura marginata; assembly: GCA_026745375.1. Lineage (NCBI taxonomy): Eukaryota > Metazoa > Arthropoda > Insecta > Diptera > Keroplatidae > Platyura > Platyura marginata. The sequence continues at coordinate 44,899 of JANSTT010024035.1, read as the reverse complement.
GCTCATTCTTCCAATATGATCTTTCCATTCGCCCCCAACGGACAACGTAATTAATAATTTCGAACATGGTCTCTAAATGTTTTGCCAGCAATCTGTCTTAGGGTATGCATTTTTGCGGATCTTAGTTTTTGTTTTGGACTTAAAGTATCTGCTCTGCATAATTTAAAACTGGCCGTATATACTCTGACTTTGTTTTTGACATTCTTGTATTTATTTTTCCATATTATAACGCATAAACAATAATTTAATTTAATTATGATGAATTTTAAGTGACTCTTAGCCTATAGTTCGGATCTTGGATACCCGGTTAACAATTTCAAATTCTACTTTAAAGTACATATTGTCGCATAGGATTAGGGCCGGATTATGACCGTTAGATGTCCAATGCAAAAACAAATTTTTGTGCCCCCTACACATGTAATTCAAAATATTAAAACAATAATAAACCTTAATGACGTTATTAAATGCACATGCAATTAACCAAGGACAGTTGGCAACTAAACTAAGAACTTCTTACGAGCTAGAATCCGTCACTTGCACTGTTTAGAGTTTAGAGTCTAGATTTATTCAAAATTTGTTTAGCTTCCAATCTGTGAGCATGGTGAACAGATATCCCTTCTATAACACGGTATGGTATAATACGACTTCACTATAAACTAAAGCACTGTTTCAAAGAAAATTGGGAAAACGTATGAACTCGCTCTTAGTCTCCTACAATACATAATTATGTTGGAACCTATCTGCCGTCTAATAGGAGAGATGCCTTTAGAGAGACACAAGAGAGAATGCTTTATAAACAGAATTTATTAATTTCTCATTAAATTTTGAAAATAGCTATAAATTTAATTATTTAAATAATAAAAATTAATAAATCTCTCTGGCCTGACTTTACTGATGTTCTGAAATAATGATTAAGTTCAGCTATTGTTTCCCCCTTTCATTGATAAGGAAATTTTGAATGGAAATAAAATCGCAAACAATTAGCAATACAATTAATTTGTTTAAACTGAAGTCGACCATCATAATCTAAATTTGAAAGGAGTTAGAAAGTTAAGACTTAAGTATCTATACTAGTTATTATACATTGTCACAAAATGTGGCTTCCATTGAAATTAAAACATTTTTTTCAAAGAGAAATATCCCTGCCTTTAGGCCAGTCGTACGTATTTTTATTTGAATTGCGTTCGTTAGTAATATGACGTTTACATGAGAATGATCGAGGTACATTGAAATGAATTTAAACATTGTTCACTGAGGCGTTACAAACACCGTACCATAGTTATAAACCCCCTTTGATTAACATCATACGGGTATAAAAATCATAAGCAAATTGCAATAGGTATGAAAGAGACATTCTCACAAAGCAACAGCAGAAATGGTTTTAATGACTCTCGATTCTTAAATGATCCGCTCAGGAGGATGTCAAACACAAAAATTGAACATAATATTTGGTCAAAATGATGTAAATTTTTAATTGTAATTTCTACAGGAAGATCCACAGTAGATGCCACTGTAATCGTCTAGCTAATAATAACAATTAACAACATACTTTCAAATGATTAACAACTTTAAATTGTATCATCTCTTTAGTAAGAATTACAATTAATATGATTAACACATCATCTACTACTATACCTACTTAATCGATTGAGTGTGTACCTATGTATCATTATATATGTAGGTATATACATACGGCATAGTTAAATTAAATTATAAACTTGACAACGTCGCTTTTATTATTATTATTGCTATATAAACGTTAAGGTATGTAAAAGAAAATATTTACGTCGATAACCAGATGTAAAACAATATATTTAAGTATTACCTTTTACTACGTGTGTATGTCCACAATATTCACAATACATTTATGGAGATTATAAAATTTTATAAAAATCTTGCACAGACAATTTTCAACGAAGCGTGAACACATGTTTTATAATAAATTACTATTGGGAACTTACTAATACCACAAAAATCTAGTACCGAATTTAGTTCCCCTTTTTTTTGTTGTTGTTACTTTGTTCTTCTTGTTAATTTTCTTAAACAATTTTTTTTTGGAAAATGAGGAAATGTAAATAATTTATCTCTACTACTAAAGTAATTAAATTACTCCAAATTAAAATATTTTCTTGTTACCTGTATTTCTGATATATAAGTAGTACTTACCTTTATTTACATATATACTTAGAATATATAGATAGATAGATAGACCTACATAACTTTATTTAGTTTAATTATTATATACAGACATATCTATATATATGTATGTATATATGTATCTATTGTACATATATGTATAGAATTCGGCTTTCAGCTATACGCTTAACGATACGAAACAAATTAGTGTGGCTCTCATTTTGAATTATTTAATGTTTAATCGTTCATGATATTAAATTTTCAAGCGTAAATTGTTATCTAATTTTGGTATTTTAGGTATTGCATTAATAGAAATGGACGGGTAAATGTCTGTGTGTGTGTGTGTGTTTGTTAAACTATTAATGGAACAACCGTAATCAGTAATTTTTTTCTCGTTGTATATTTCAAAGATGAGCAATACATAATTGGATAATTAATTCGTCTTATAAATAAATGAATTATAAATAATTTAACGATATCCATCAAATGGATTAGCAAGCAGCTCTTGGATTAAATTTTAAGTGTGGAAAATAATTAATAAAGGATCGAAGGAAATATTCAAAACACCTCAGGTGTTTATTAATTTTTTAATTATTCATTAGAAGGGTAAAATTTCATCCGATAATAATCTGATCTATAACCTTGTTACAGTTTAATTGAAAATCTGAATTGATGGGTTTAATTTTAATCTTGATCTGAAAAAAAAGAAAGATTTTGTTGTTATTCCCTTCTAATTGTACACTATAGGGGAGCGCGGGGTAATTGGTGCCACGGGGTAATAAGAATCACTTCAAAATATTGTGATTATAGCTTGTAACAAGTTAGAATACGCTTGCTCGCAATAATGAATATCGTGTAGTCTTTCTTCATTTATGTGATAGAGTGAATTTATTGTTTTTGTTTGTTTTGATATAATTTGTGTTCTATGTGTTTGCATATATTGTGTTTACATGCTGAGTTGAACCCTGAATTATCATATAAACGCAAGTCGAGTCGAAACAGGGTTCACTCGACTCTACTTTTCTTAATGGGTTGTCGGTTAAAATGATGTAAAATAAACGCGAGTTGAATTTCAACCTTGTTTCAAACCCGATTCTAACTCGATCCTTCAACTCTACATGTAAACATAAGTATATTTGTATTTTTAAATTTAAGTAACTATTACATTATTTTAAGGTGTGTATTTTGTATTTAAGTGTTGAAAATGTAGACACAATATTTTTTTTTTAACGAAAAGAAGCAAATGCGATCCAGGACCTTTTCCATGGTAGTTAACAGTCATAACTAAAAATATAACCCAATTGTGAAATTGACTAAACGTAAATGTTTTTATCAAAGATTAACAATGGGCTCTATATTTATTTAACCACTTTATTTATCGGAAAGAGAAATGGAAAATCCTCTTCCTAATGATTTAAAAGGGGTTTATTTTAAATAATTTTTTGATCAATCTATTTTTCATCTCTTTACATCTTCCTTAGATTTATTCCATACTCATATATTTTCTAGATTTTACAAACGGAGTGAAAAGTCAAAACTAAAATACCTCTGTGCTCACAATATCTTATTGTTCAAATAGAAATACTTAACACAATATCGCAAATTACGGCTATACACGTCAAATTGGTGTTGATGTAAAAGCAAATTGGACGTCTATAGCCGTCCTACAATAAATTTTAGCCAAAAAAAACCTAAAATATCGTTATTAGGCATTTACTTGTCAATCCACACTAATACGTCAAACAAAACATGATTTAATACATCTAGTCTAGAAATTACAATCAAAAAAAAGATTAATGATTAAAATGTTTGTTTTTGTGCATGACTTTAATATTAAAAGTGTGCGGGGCAATGTGTTAATGAATAATTGTTATTCATAAAATCAAAAATAAATAAATTGGCAACATTGCTTTATGTTTATGCCGTGCTTACCAACTGCCGCTTATTTCGAGTTTTATTTGTTTATCCGTATACATATTTAATGATATTTACATAGAATTAATGAATAATCTAATAGCGCACAAGCATTAAAAAAAAAAAGAAAAAAAAAGAAGAATACAAAAAATACGATTAAGACTGAGAGTTTAACATTTATGTGGTTTCTAAATGTTTCATCTGAATCGTGGCAGAATAAAAAGACAAGGCAATCAATTTAAATACATCGAAAATTGATATTATTATACATATTGATGGTGAATCTCGGTAGATACATACCGATATTCATACATTGAACATTTATATAATAATATCCATATATATATATATATATATATATATATATACATATCTATCTACTACATATTGTTTTTGTACATTTGCGGTTTTTGAGTCTTGAATAACTGGTATTGTTCTTATTATGGAGAATATTATAAAATATGCGTTGTCCTTTCTTTTTTTGTTCATGTGTTTTTTTTTCCTTTCAAGACGAGGCCATTTTGGTAGCCAGTCGAAATACTATGTCTTTTAATTAAATTATTAAAGCATGAAAAATACTTTAAATACAATAATATAGTATAGCAATTACATTTTATTTATACGTAATTGGTTTTTCGATTATCTAAGTATGATTGGATGGATTGTTTCCCATGTTTACATATTCAATTATGTATTATGAAGGGGTACATAAATATATTTAATCTTTAAACTAGCACGGAGGGGTGTTTGCACACCCCCGAGGTTTTAATTTTCGAATCACTTTAAAACTGTTAGAGCTATCTTAAATTCCTATCAGATATGCTCAAATGGCTTCCTTTTTAAAAAATTTCGTCATTTTTATGGAAGAAAATCGAAAAAAAATTTGGTAGTTTCGGCGATTTTTTAAAAAGTGACATAATTTTGAACTTTCTTAATACTAAAGATACTAAAACTTTGTATTTTTATATTATTTTAAATTTCCAGTATTTTTTGCCAAATAAAATTTTTTGATAAAGTAAATTCTTTAAGACCTATACATTTTGAAATGAAATTTTCTAAAAGCTACTCACTATTCTCAGAATTTTATTGTAAATGTTTTCGTACATTTTTTATTTTTAGAAAACATTAACACTTTTAGGTCCAAATGGTGCCTTTAAAGGGTTAACTTCTAAAAATATAAAGAATGTCTTCCTGAACAAATTTAGTTGAATTTAATTTTTTTTGTGGTTAACCGTTTCATGTTAAATTGTATGAACCTTAAAGGGTTAACTTTTTCAAAAAAACTTTATTTGGCAAAAAATGCTGGAAATTTCCAATTACATACTTACATAAAAATACAAAGTCTCAAAATTATATCTTTAGCATTAAGAATCCTTGAAGATATTCTTAAATTTGTGTTTTTTTTAAAAAAAAAAACTTCGGAAACTAAAGTTGGATAACCCTATACATCGATGTTTATATTGAAATAAATGTTTATTTTCTGCTTTAATATGATTTTTAATAAAATAGTATAACAAAAAAGTCAATAACATAACAATACATACCTACTATATTTTGGGGTGTGAGTTTACCCCAGCCGCGGGCTAATGAGGTTTTTTTAACGTGCTTGTTTGCAGGTTAAGAAAAATAAGACTGAATGTAGTTTATTCGAGAAAACTAAGATATTGCTTGAAGAGTTACAAAAAAACATCGGTCAACATCGTCAATATGCTGGTAAACCTACAATGCTGTATTTAAATAAGAACATTATACTTAGTAATGAAAATTATGCTTCTTCATAAAAACCTCAAAAGATTTGGTTGTAGATGAACTACATTTATAATTTATATTAATGTTTTTTTTTTATAAACATTACACCATCGATAAGTTATGTAATATTAAAGAAAATTCCTAAGATAATTCGATATTATTAATATTCACATATAATTTTCATAAGCTACGAATAAAATTATAAATTGTAAATATGTACATTAAAGTGGGGTTATTATAAAGATTTTTGTAAAATACATTTTGTGCATAAAATGTTCTGTATATAAATGTATACGGCTATAGGATATAGACATTTATTATTTGGAAAATTTACAATTACAAATTTATCTCGCAGTTTTATCTGCGGCAGCGCAAAACATAAATAATAAAATAAAAACGACATACTTTCTAAATCAATTACAAACAAGTTGAACTTTAACGTGTACACTTTGTTTATATCAATGTTAAAAGTAATTTTAATTGATTGAATAAAGTAGATCATTTGCATGCATTTTATGTTCATTTCTATAATGCATAATTATTAGTTAAAAATTACTTTGATTAAAAAAAAAAAAAATATCAAAAATTAAATTCAAGGGAGAGGCTAAATATTCTAGTTTTTAAATATACATTTGTTGGAATTTTGTGGTTTTAAAGGGTATAACAGAATAAATGTTATAAAAATAAACAAATTCAAAATATTTTTAAAAGTCACCTTAAAAAGTTTAAATAAAATTAACTAAAGTTAATTTGAACAAAACATATTTGGTATTTGTTACTTAAAAATATATTTGGCCGAAAATTTTAAATTAAACTAATGGAAAACACCTTTCACTTACTCTGTGTAGCCACCAAATCAGTGGCTGTCAAAAAAGCGTTTTATGGAGCCGTTCAGTTTGGTATATGTTTGGTGGCTACACCGAGTACGATATTTCTACCAGTGGCGAAACGTGAAAATTATTGATACTATTTTTTTTTTAAAAAAACTTACGTCATTTTGATAAAAGAAACCGAAAAAAAAAATTGGTGAGGCACCGAACATATCTTGACCGTTTAAGAACATTTAAGTATTTTTTTAAGTTTTCTGAAAAAAATTGCTGAATATATATTTTCACTATATTTGGCGGTAAATTTAAATGCTTTTTAGTAAAATTAAAAAAATGGCATAACAAAAATAGATATAATAGTTTATACTTAACGAAAAAAATTGAGATTTATAAGGAAAAATATAAAACTAGTGGTTTTAGAGAATCAAAAATAAGCAAAACAGAAAATAGTGGTTTATACGGAAAATGCGAAATCAATTGCATCTAAAAGACTCAAATCGAGTTTATACATTAATAAAAACATGATATCAGGCCCAGAAAAAAATAGTTTATCCTTTACTTTTCCGGGCCCTATCGATAATGTATACTTTTTAAATTTTTCTTAAGTGAGTCGGTATGATAAAATATGTTAGCGTTAGGATTAACCCATTAATGCCGGCTGTCCCCATTTGAGGACGGGTACTGAAATTGTAATAATAATAATAATAATAATAATATAAAAATAACAATTTAGTACGTCCTCAAATGGGGACAGCCGGCGTTAATGGGTTAAATGACTAATAATAAGAGATTTGTATCGAATAAGATACCAGCAAATAGACACTTGAACATTTCGTGACTAGAAATCGTCAATCAATGTGCACTTAGTTACTTAATATTAAGAAAAATCGACGATAAGTAAGGTATTGATGAAAAAAAAAAAGAAAAGAAAAGTTGTCACGAAGTAAAACGTTTATGCTTTTTCGTGAAAATATTTTACTATGATCTTGACAGTTCATAAAATTACTTTTTTTAATATAAAACTAACACAGTTGCAGCAATATGCACATTTGCATTTTTTATAACCTTGCAAATAAACACCTTATATTCCACATGTCTACAAGACAGGAAATGTGTTTATTCGTTTGGAAAGATTGAGACGATTCTTTTCTTTTGATAATAGGTATTAATGCATACTATCTAAAAGTAAAAATGTCTAAAATAGGGTGAAAATATATCATACATGTGTGTACTGTACACAGAAATATGTTTATAAAAGTTAAAATTCATATGTGAGTCATGAGTGGTGACTAACATAGCGTAAAACTATGTTACACATAAAATTGTATATAATATAAAAATTACACTATAAATTAAATATGCAAATTGCTTTCGTAATTAAAGAATGATCAATAAGTGTGTACTTACATTTAAGTCATCTTCAGCCTTCTTAACGGAGCGTGAACGTATTTTTCTTGGATTGCCGCGTGTTACCAATTTTCCAACTTTATACAATTTTCCTTCCTGTATTAAAAACTCTTTTGTCAATGCAATTTTCACTGAATTTTTAATAACCAATTTAAAGTCTGTTCCTGTAGCTAGTTCAATGTCATTAGATTTTTGCACATAATTTTCAATTGATTTCAAATTTGAACCATCACATTCACCCAATTCCCGTACAGCTTTCGAAACCAATTTCGATAAATCAGTTTCATGGGAAACTGATATAAGTCGATGAGCCATTGGTTCTTTGTACGTATGCAATCCTTTGTTGTACACTTTAATAACGGCACCAGATGCTACAGCTTCTTCTAATTTGCCGGCAACAATGTCCTCGTGAAATTTATGGTGGCTGCCGATAGCCTGACAAATTCTTTGGATACTTGGTCGTTGTTTTTGTGTTCTGATTTTTCGAATACCGTCCAATATCCATTCTCGCCAAACTTCTGCACTTACTTCATTGGACGCTTCTCGCATTTCCCGATATTACGCCTGTAACAATAAAATGAAACGAAAATGTATTTACAAAAAAAATTAGCCACAAAAACAAAATGTGACACATTGCGAGTTTGAAAATTACGTTCAAAAATGTAACCCAAATGTGAAATTGACTAAAACTTAAATGTTTTGGTCAAAGATTAACATTGAGTCTTTTATTTCTTTATGTAGCCACTTTATTTGATGGAAAGAAAAATTAAAAATCCTCTTCCTAAATGTTTAAAGTGGCTGTGTATACCGACCGAATGGTTCAGTGGTAGAGGTATTGCTTTTAGAACGGGAGGTTCCGGGTTCGATCCGTCTGGGAGTAAAATATAAACTGTTTCTCTCTCGCACGGAGTCTCAAAGAATAACGGCCGGTTGTCGATTCAACGAAGGAAACACTTCAAATGTTAGAAAAAAATTTCTTGGGGTATGAGAATTTGGCAATTGTAGTGTTTTCAACTGAAATGTTCCCAAGCCCAGATAAGGACTGATAATGTGACCAGCGAACGACACATTGTAAAAAATTAACCACTGTTAATGCTCTTCGAGCAGGCCAAAACGTACACGACGTTGTAGCGCCCTAGGAAAAAGATTAACACACATTATGAGGTTATTCCTTCCTGCATAACGCAGGTAATAAACATTGCAATTTAACTTCCACCACAATTCGTATATTGAGAATCCCACCAATGTAAGATTAATTTTTATAACTATTTTTTTAAGCAACAAGAATGTACCATATTTTCTTTTAAAACATGTCAACATTCATGTAAGTGGATTTATTAAATAAATATTATTCAAGATGTTGAGATTGATATTACCCCGAGTTATAAAATTAAATTGCCTTTTAGCTAAAAATGTTCAGCATAGATTTTACAATATATCATATTTCAAATGATTACCAATTACTCACAATTTCATTATAAAAACGCTAAACCAGGTAAAAGGCATATTAACCATACATACACAATCTTCTGCTGCCATGTATTTCAATTAGCAAACAAACACACACACACACATCATTACATACATGCATACAAACACAACTATACAAATAGAAATAAAAAGGTAAATATGTATCTAATTGAAATTGTACAACTAACCGATAAATTGAACGAAATGACGATTGATTGGCTCCGAATATTTTGAATCCAAGAGAAGAACAATTTGTCACATGAAATCTTAAAACCAAACCACAGTTTAATGAATAACAACAACAAAAAGTAACTAAATAAATATTGGGGAAAAAAGTCTTCCTCTATCTATCTATCTATAGTGACTTCTCATATATGTGTACTAACATTTTAAAATCAATTTCTAAATAGGAAAAAAAAAAAAAATCTGGTAACTGCGCATGAATTTGTTTGCATTTGTATGAGCTTCGTTTTTTGTATTGTTAAAGTATTAGGTACTTACTTTGACGATATACATAAATGCCATACATATTTTATTCATTGGACGAGTGGAGTGCATGCATAGCCGCCAATGTATGCCATGTAACAAAAACAACAACAACAACAACAACAGCAACCAAATGTAAAAGGCTAAACGGGAACAAAAACTACACAACGATCAGCGATTAATTCAAACATTGATCCGAACAATTTACGTGTGTGATAAATATGCATATTTACATTAGTTACAATAAATCTATGTACAGTATGTCCACAATAGTTAGAACACATTATTAATTGACAAATTGATCTGAATATTCTTTTTATAAATCAGTTGGCCACATTATTTCGGTTATATTTTTATGTACACTTGCCCAGAGTATTCGTAAAAATGAACGACTTATAAGCGACTTAGGCTTATCCATCACACTCCGTTTCTAATCCTAGAAACTTAGCAACCTTGGTTGGATTGGAGCCAAAGATTCCGAATTGTCAGGTATATGTTATGTTCTGAGAGCAGCTGGACAGATAATGAACGTTGTGGCGTGATTCATTGCAGGATGAACACTTGTCTTCTATTTCAGGATATATCCTGTTAACCTATTAACGACTAACCGCCGATTCCTTCGTCCGATATAGACAAAACTTCACACAGACACTATTTAAGGTATTTATATTGACATGGTATTTTTTTTTAAAGCTAGCCACTGACGACTAGCTAGCCATATGGAAGAGCCACTGATATGACATGTATTCCTCCATGCTTTTCCAATAACAACAGTTTTTTTTTTCATTTTTAGAACAGCAAATTGGGTATGTTGACACGAAATTATACCTGTAGCCCAGATAAATGACATTTAAGGCTATTAGGTACCAAGAGGGTTTTCCGATTTTCCAGAGCCATTTCTGTGCAATCGATTTTTTAACCTTCCTGACCTTTGACCCGCTATCTACCCCTCAACGCATGATACTATATGACCCCCAAATTATTTTTGAGTAGTCCTATTCTTCCATCTATCTGTCGATGAAAATCAAATCCAGATACCTCTCACCTAGATCTAGCTAGATTTTTTCTAGGATTGATCGATTTTATGGTATTATTCTGCCCAATAGCCGTTAATGGGTTAAGGTAATTGTTTAGAGAGCGTGACCATCCTGACCTTAGTTGTGCTAATGTGGTTCTTGTTGATTTGGGTAGCTACTCGTCGTCTGCTTCACTGCGGCTTCTCACAACGATTTGGTCTACGTCCTGGAAGCACTCCTACAAACTCTCCGACCAAGGAGAGTTACAACAATCTCGACTTCTACTTTATGTCGATTCCGTTTTTTACAAATACTCATGATGAACAGTGTACAATTGTAACAATTTGATTTGTAATCGATTGGATGGATAGCCTTGACCATATCAAAGCAGTACTTGTCGTTAAAAAAAAAATATATAGAAATTAAATCGACCATTAAGTGTGAGCGTTCATTTGCGTATTTTTTACTTATATGCATAAATAAATCAAAGAAATGAAGAAACTTCGATTAAAAAAAAATTCAAAAGCTGAAATTTTAAAAGAAATAAAATCCAATTTAAAGTTGGATATCGAAAATTAGTATTATTTTCCAAAAAAAAAGGATATGACAACAAAAATTAACATTTCTCTACTTTTATGGTGCGCTACACAATTTATACTCGTATACTTAATTGTTCGTAATTGTTTTTGAAGAAATAAAATCAGTAAAAAAGAAATAATTGGTTAGGCCAATTATAAAATCGCCTCTCAAGCTATTTAATTGTGAGCGAACTGAACAGCATTCAATACTGGCACAATTAGTCCGTAAAATCTCAAAAGGGGTTTGAAAAAGAAATTTAGACTAACATTCGCTAAGTGTGTAACCATTTCTTTTCTCTCATGTACAATACCTCCGAATAGTACTTACGAGATAGTAGCAAAGTGAGAAACATTTTTATTGAATTATTATGTAAATAATTACGAAGATACTGGAGATTTCTTTAAGTTGCACTGATTAGTTGGGGGTTTTTGTTTTGATAAGTGTTTGTGGAAATCACGCAAGGGACCGTTTCCCTCATTTTTTTTTACACGTTTAGGTATAATTCTACTTTTCGGAAAGGTCAAAGACCTGAAAACTATGCTAGAATAAAATAGATTAGAGGGAAGCGTAATTTTTTTTATGAATAACTACACACTAACCACATTGGGCCGGGCCCTTTATATAAACCTTTTAGTGGAATACATTATCTCAAATGTGATATAACAAAGTTTGTTTTAATGGAGAATTGGAGCATTTGAAGTGTTTCTTTGTTTTTGCGAAAATCCATCAAATGCTTGTCATTTCACAGAAATTATTTAAATATATTGATTGTTTTTGAGTGCACTCCAACCAGCCGGCCACCGGATTAAAGCGAACATTTCAATAATCAAAACATTGATGTTGATGTCGAAAATTGACATTATGGCCAATCCCCATCTGAAAATCGATAGCGGAGTTGTATGTATAACTTCTGCATATTTACTTTTTTTGAAAACTCAACGCGGACTGGCAACAAAACTATTGCGGATCACACATTTTGAAGCACTCGATTATAATATAACTCAATTGCTAATGAGTAAGAGATGTATAGGTATAATAATTTTTTGGAACTATTAATTATTTTATTTTTCTGAGTGAATTTTATATCGACCTATTGATGGGTCTTTTTCCTTAAAAAAAACCGCTTGTCAATCAGTTTTTTTAAACATTCATTGTCAGCGTTTCGATAAATATATTATTATTATCATCATCATCATCATCATTATTATTCCTTATATTATTTTTAGGTAATTTTAAACATTGCCACATATAACATTTTAATCTGACTTAAAAAATTTAGTTGCATTTCGTGTTTGTACATATTATGAATTCCGGGTTCGATGTCGATTCTAGGACAAAATTCTCCCTGAACATTTTTTTCAAGACGGACAAAATCCCCTTTGACAATTTTTTTAAGACGGACAAAATCCTCCCAGATGAATTTTTTAACAAAAATCTACACCTACGCAAGAAAGCTACGTTTTGATAGTGCCTGCGGTGCCTTCCAAATATATACAACCTTTTCTGTTAGCAACCTACGTTTTGGAAGTCTATGCAGGGGGGGTGATGTCCAAAGGGAATTAAATTCGGCTTAAAAAAATTTGTCAGGGGGATTATGTCTGTTTAGCCGATAATGTCCTAGAAACTAATCCGGAATTCATTTTACCTAAATATTTGAACGTTTTCGTTTTAGCTGACGGACGGATAGACGAACGAAAAATATTAATTTTATGTGTTCAATTTGGTTATTATAGTCGAGGTGGAATGTTGTTCCCACGTATATGGGGTGTTACAAAGTGTGTACGTAAAAAAAGAAGAAAAAAAACCAACAAATGATTTCAAAAGTCCAAAATTTATTCTTATCTTTGTTCCATTAATTATGGTCAAAAAGGAAAGGTCAAACTCAAATATAATTTCCAATAAATAATTAATAAGGAGTCAAAAAACCGAGAACATACTGTATCTATATTTAAATTACCTATATCATTGCATACTATGACGTCTGTCCACCGATTTTATAAATGATAGATTGGAAGATTGACAGGTACCGATTATTTGTTTTAATATATAAAGCGGTCGATTTTTGCCGTGCAAATATTTTAGTTAGTATTTGGTATATCTGTCCATTTCACCTGTGGATTAAGGGTTAGACTAAATTCACGGTAGTTACATATGTTTGATTGTAGACAATGAAGCATGCAGGTTGTGCGACACCAAAGCACATCCTCTGTAAATTTGAAGCACTGGCAAACTATTACCTAGGAACATTTTATGTCTAAACTCATGACACAACTGGTCGAGTTTTGGAACAAAATCAGTGGTAATCTTGGAGAACTATATAGAACTTGGCCAAGAACAATGAAACCCTCAGAAACAAGTGCTATGAGACGTTTTGAATCAGGTCTAACTCAATATTTATCTATAATGCTTGGTCTTAAAAGAGATTATAAATCAGAATTGGTTGTTTCTTATCGAAAGGCTTTCTGTAGTGATTCCAAACTGTTTTAGTGCGGGAAGGGGTCTTCTGTCTGTTAGTTATTACACAGAGATTGTTGATGTCATACTCGTGCATTTTCTTTCAGTTAGTGCTTGCTGCTAGTTTCTGATATAGAATCAAATAGATTAGATTGTATCATTAGTTTTTAGGAGATTGGAAATTATTTCAAATATTGCATCTGGCTATATAGTATATCTATTCTTGAAAAACTAGAATATCGACAACTCCACCTTGACAAAAATGGCTTTTTATCCCGTCTATCTATTTCTATAGTAAACAATGACCAATGATCGTATGCTAATAATATATCTTATGATTCAACCAACAAATAATATAAACTTATAAAATGATTATATGAAAATAATACAGAATAATAAAATGACAATTTTGCATAATATTTTAATAATTAACTTAAAAATGTATTTAAAATTGAAACAAAAAAAAATCGACATTTGTTTATAGTTGTTCCACTCTGTTCCACACACTCTTAATAAATATATATTAATGTTAGTTAATTATGAAAAAAAAACCGAGCCAATTCAAACAAGAAGTTAAGCAGGTGTTTTTATATAGATTTTAATCAATTCCCCATGAATAAATAGAGGTGTATAGTAAAACTTCGGAAAAGAACAAAAATCTTGGCAACGAACAAATCCCAACACAACAATAATAATAATCCCAATCAAATTAAACCAAACGTTTATGTGCAAAAGGTAGATATTTGCCATCGGCTATCGCGTTTTCGATTTAATTAAGGGGGCAATCAATTAAAATACTCCTCTCGTACACAACTATAAAGTAAAGTATAATAAATCTATATGTATATCGGAAGACGGACAAGCCATTTACTTTATATACATATATATATTATATAAAATGATAAAATACATACCTAACATCAAGAGCGAAACAGATAAAATAAGCAATAAATATACTCTTAAAATATAAAAAAATAAAATAAAAAGGCAACGGGGCAAAACAGGCAGCAGCCGCGATCGAATACAAAACTAGCGAAACAACAAAAATATCAAGAGCGGTGAGACGGTGGACGAAACGATTATTCAATAAAAACGCGAAATTTCAAAATGTAAATGTGTGTACAAATGAGTGACACATCTGCTTTAGAATTTTTTTTTTTTTTTTTTTTTCGTACTTAGGTATGGAAAAAAATTTGTAAAAAAGGCACATTTCTCGTATGTAAATTTACTATGAAAAATAAAAATTATGAAAGTTGAAAATTGATTAATGCCAACGAAAACTATGAAAAATCAATATCTATTCAGTTAAAATAGTATTTTAATAGAAAAAATTCAATGATGAAAAATTACGGCGTATTTTAGAAGCCGACGGCAGCCATTTTGATAATGATCACACGAAATCAAGAATATTTCCAATTTTCAACTATCCCATCCGTATAAAATGTAGTTTATCGAATGTAAAAATGTTTACTTCACTTACCTGTATAAAAATTAAGTTATTTTTATCCAATTTAACAATAAAAAAATAACATTTTCACACCACACGACTTGTTCGATTAGCACTACCGACGGAATTTGCCTTTTGAAAAAAAAATTTTATGGCGTTTTCTCGTAGCCGCACACTTCTTACTACACTACACACACAACTTTAAGACAGTCATTTTGTTTCGATTAATTAATTGCTATGTTGCCATATTGCTATTTGTATTGATAGCTTATCAATTCGTATAATTAAACAATTATATTTAATTTCCATTTAAGTTAAAAAAAAATTTTTTTTATAGAACAATCAACAAAGAAGTCTTCAATCAAAATGGCTATTTTATTTATTATCTAAAAAGGCGCGCAGTTCTTTGGCCCTTTTCATCTTGTTATATATGGCCGTCTCGTTTTATGGTATGCATTTTAAACAAAGTGCATTTGTATGGCTGTCGTTGATTTTTCTATAGAAATATATTTATCTCGCTCTAATCTTTTGACATCACAAGACGTATTTCCGTTTTGAGAGGAGTGCATTCACCAAAATGATGATGTTACCTATATAATGGCATTCAGTTTTTTCTTAATTTTGAAATGGAACTAATCCATTTAATAATCACTTGAAAACAAATCAATTTAACATTTTTGACAGCAAAAAAACTAGTGCATATATAAACAAAGTTTTAATAGCTGTGAATGACGTTAAATTTGAATATGCACATTTAAAAATTAGTTAATTTAATGTAATGTTATAATTAATATTAGCTATTAGCGAAAATATAAAAATAAAATATAATATAATATAAATATAATTTATTCATGTAAACGTTTGTCACTTCAAATGTTGCAAATTCTTAGTATTTGGCAACACTGATTTAGTTTCAGTAACCTTTGTCGTATTGTAAACCCGCCTGATTTTCATTTTTAGGTCACGTGGTTCTTTTGTATATAAAAAAAACAGGGTTTGCTCACTATTGACTATTTGTGGATGCGGACTAGAGGTAACGTGCGACTGACAACAAACGTCATCACACTAAACACACACGTTATAACATTACGAACATTTTTTTTTTGGTTGCGTGATTTACAATATTTTTTTTTAATTTTCAATGATAATTATCTATGAAAAAAGTTATTTTCATTTATGTAAAGAATGGATACTACTCCTAACGGAAATGTTCTAGAGAATGAAAGCAGAAATGGTTCATTTCATGAAAAATTGGATCGTTCTAGAAAAGTACGTGTAATCTTAAAACAACAATTT
This sequence comes from Platyura marginata, assembly GCA_026745375.1. Classification (NCBI taxonomy): domain Eukaryota; kingdom Metazoa; phylum Arthropoda; class Insecta; order Diptera; family Keroplatidae; genus Platyura; species Platyura marginata. Next base: position 28,118 of record JANSTT010024035.1, on the reverse strand, counting down.
TCTAATTATTAATTAAAAATTACATCACACAGATTTTAGACAAAACATTTAACGACTACAAAGTGGAAGAGATTTTCCTATCATTTAATGGTGGCAAAGATTGTACAGTATTATTACATTTAGTGATAAATCTATTTAAGAATCAACTGAATATGAAGAGTAAGAATTTACTATGCGTTCATGTTAAACAGGAAAAACCATTTCAAGAAATTGAAAATTTTGTCAAACAATGTGAACATGAATACAACATTTCGATCAATTCAGTGAATGGCAATATTAAGTTAGCTATAGTTAAATTATGCAATATCAACAATGATTTGAAAGCTTGCATCATGGGATGTCGACGAACCGATCCGTTTTGTAGTGATTTGAATTATTTTCAGGTACTCATCCACAACACCTTTTTTTTACTCTATTCTATTTTAATAATGTCTAAAAAGCTTTTGTTTTTTGTAGAAAACTGATCATGATTGGCCGCCACTTATGCGAATAAATCCACTTCTGGATTGGACTTGTCGTGATATTTGGGAATATTTGCAGACGTTTAATGTACCGTATTGTAGTCTTTATGAAATTGGGTAAGAACGCACTTCATTGATACTGCGATTCTACAGAATCCTTCATTGTTTCCACTGAATACTCCCACGGTAATAGTTCCTCAATCTTAGATCAGCTTTTAGCTGGAATTTCAATTCTGTTTTCTTGCAGATTCCAGAAAAAGTTTCTTATTTGCTTGGCCAAGTCTAGAATATAATTAATCTATCTTTTTCCCCGTCTGATGGCCAAGATGAAGAGGAAATAGAGGAGAATTTATCCAATCTTTCCTACAAGTACCTATGATTTTCTCGATTAAGTCAATAAAAGTCTTCCGTACTGAAGATTGTTCCTTCATTAGGGGTGGCATTTTTAGATCTTCAAATTGATTTTTTGTTTGGTTAGTTGAAATTCTTCCAAGTTTTCGTCTGTCATCATTTGATGTTGCCGTCTATGTGCTATGGTTGCACCATATAAAGGAGTGTAGGATGTATGGGCAGTTGGAATTTCTTTTCCCTCAGAACAGAGAAGGAATTTACGGTACCTGACTTGAAAATATAAGGACCAGAGACCTATGTTAATACGTTGCCGCAAACGATTGCCATAACCATCCAATTAGTAGACAAATGACGGCTATAGCCGTCAAGTTTTCCTGAAAAAACTATGGAAAAATGACATAATTTTCACTTCCAAACATATAACTGATGCTTAATTTCCTAAGACAGTTAAAAATCCGTTTTTAAGCACGAATTCAATGTGCGACAACGTGTTAAGACATTTTCAAACTTATCTAATTTAGTTATTTGCGCCAGACTAAATTAATTTCTTTGTTCTTTTTGTTTTAGTTACACGTCACTCGGTGATACAACCAACACAGTGCCAAATCCACATTTGAAATATTTCAATGTACAAACCGGCCGAGAAGAGTACAAACCGGCGTATGAACTACAAGATGCTGATCATCTGGAACGTGCCGGCAGGCTTTAAACAAATGTTTACTTAAACACAAAAAAGAGGGAGGGCGGCTGTTATTTTTAAATAATTCTGTTTTTTTTTGTACACGATTTAGCTTACCTTAAGTGAAATTATAACGTTTTAAGTGAAAATAAACAAAAAGAAAAGAAAACGGATTTAAATTTACTTAACAATTTGATGATTATTGGAGAGAAATGCTAAATGTCCCTTTGGACATCGATTGGCATAGTGACCCTTTGAACCGCATTTAAAACATGTTATTTCTTCTAGCGGTCGTGGTGGGCCCCGTTCCTCATTTGTTTGTCGTAAATATCCGAGAGCTCTGAATTTAGCTTCTTCCTGGCGCATGGAAGCTTCTCGTTGCTGTAATAAATAAAAAAAAACCAGACATGAATAGAAGAATGAAAATTTTTATCCCTCAATAACTTACTTCCGGTGGCATATTCATACAATACGATGCTTTGTGACCAAGCTCCCCACAAAAGTGACATGTTGGCGGTTTCTTCTGTACCTGATCCTTGGGTATTTCGGGTGCCGGTGGCAATTCAAATCGTGGATGCATAAATTTGCAAACCTCACCGTCTGGACAAAAGCCAGACAAATAGTTTGTGCACAAAACGCGTCGAACATGTCGATGTCGACAGTGTGGCCCATGCCGACAGAAACCTCGATCATACCATGGACAATCTTTGATTTTACTTTCGGGATCAATGTGTAAAAATGGACATTCCTTATTGTGGCAGGCATTAAAGCGGGAATAGAAATAGCATTCGGGCATTTTGGTCATATCGTATTCGTGCAAAAATTCACATTGATCACCCTTTTTGCATAGACCACGAAGCCAATGTTTACAAACGATTGTGCGATCACCGCGTATATGACGAAATGGACATGAGGCACCCTGTAAACATTCCGAACCATCGCCACGGTTGAAAAATTGACAAACGGCCGCTGTTGATTCTGTAACAAAATGGAATTAATAATTGCCTCTAATGAAAACAAAATAACCCATTTACTATCCATGCCAGGAAACGGAAGCGGAAGGGCTCCGAATTGTTCATTTAGATCTCTTTCGATTTTGAATTCTATGTGATCAACATTAGCAACTAGAAATTCCATTTTATAGAATTTTTTCTGGTATTTTAATTCTACTCTCTAATCTATAAATTTTCAAATTCTAACACAAAACTTGTTGTTATTTATTACTTTCAACTGGGAAGAGGTGCGAACAGCCTTTCCGAAGCAGAAAGATTTATTTGGCTAGAGAACACAAAACTTGCAATACTTTTAATTCTTTCGTTGAGATTTCGTGACTTGCTGTCAAAATTTGTATACACAAACTGAAAACTGAACGAAAATATTTAAGAGTGCGTTTAGTACTTATTACAATTTCGTTATTGGTTTTTAGGTACGCAGCCAAAAAGCTTTCAGCACACCTTTCCAGTTCGATACTTTTCGCCAAATACCCGATCTATTTAGTTGATATTTTTGTATTCAAAACTATTTACAAAACAACAGTCGTCAAAAAAATGTAAGTAGAAAACAATCGATATAAAAAACAGTATAAAACATACCGTTTTTCATTTTATAGAAAATCCTTTTAAAGACAGTATGAAATACAGTTTTTTTTGCGTCAATGTTCAAATTTTCCTTCTCGGCCGAAAACATGTTTTCTCTCACTAACTTGTTCAATTGTCGTATATGCAATTTCATCGTCAATATGTATGATCCTTGTCTATTTTAATGCAAGGGTTGCCACAAAATGTTATCAGTATGGAGTTTTCGATTTTTTTTGTCAAATTGTGAACGCGTTGAGCTAGAGACTTGATTTTTTCACAATAGGCTTGTGTTGTACGCAAAACGGATGGTATTGAAAATGAATGAACCCTTCGACCCATTACCATACAAATTTTTTGTAAAAATCATCATATTTTCTTGCGTTTCCTAGCAAAATTACGAAAAAACTATGTATACCAAAAAAAGCTTCAATTTTTTATTTCGCATAAAACGGGATCAATGTCCATTTTTCAGGCTATGCAGGAATCTATGTCACGCATCTCCAGAAATATTTTACATACATACACAGTACGTAAAATTTAGTAGCACAAAAAGGGTATATGACTTCGTGAGTGGAAAATTTATAGAATTTGCAGGAAAGAGGAAAAGTGTACCGTTATTTTGGATCAACTTTTATGGTTCTAGATTAAAGCTCAGATTTTTAAAATGTGTTTATCAAACTTTATCAACGAATTTTTCGTGATGAAATGACAAGTTTTTGCCTTTTTTTTGTCTCCGTATTTAAAACCTCAAATACTACTCCCCTGTTAGTATTGAGTAATTGGATTCGACAAGAGTATCCAAATACTGCACATTACTAAGAGGTCAGTTAGCAACACCACTGGTAGTCAACTCAAAAATGGGCCATTTTTTGAATTAATGAGTTTTTCTTTAAATTCTTTTAAGATTGCGAGTTATTCTCGTATTGTTTTTTCGATTGGAAAAATAGGAACGGTACTTTTATTTTATAAATTTGTTTACAATTCTCTTATCATATTTTTTTTGTTTAAATTACAAATCCCTCTAACCCTACAGAAAAATTCTTACAGATTTCGCCAGTGAAATAGGCAAAATCGAAATTTATATGCACTTGCTGATGAAGAATGTTCAAAATTTGACATAAAATCACAATACTTTTACACATCTTTGTCTAATTTGTGTTTCAGATGAGTTATCTATGATCTTACCTAATAATCGACTTATCGACAATTAATCGGAAATCCGACAAACCAACATTACAAAATAATATTTCAGAATTTGTTCACTAAAAATAAACTTACATTGAATCCAGCACCCAGTAGGTATAAAGGGAATTTCGAAATTTCCGGTGAGACCAGATAAACATAACCAAGATAAGAATAAAAAATATTGTACAGTTCCAATGACTAATACAGAAAATATCTAAATTATAGGAAATTTTTCATTTTCTATCGAGCACGAAGATAAAAAACCACTATAATGTGTGTAGATGAAATCATTAATAAACATTTCTTATAAAATTACGTTAGCAAAATAATAAAAAAAAAAGCTATTGAGTTGATCGATGTGGTATTTATCTATCTGTAGAAATTTATGTGATGATGGACATATATCAATCGTAAAGAAATCAAAATAAAATATTGCGCGTTGTCGGTACAGCAAGAGATAATCCTTTGGAAACACTTGTTGCGCAATATATGAGGATTATCTGGAAATGTAGATTAGGAAATTATGATAGATTTAAAAGCAAATAATATGAATTTATGACATATATACATATATTTATTGGGTATTGTCATGAAAATGTTTATCATTAGGCATCAGGCATGAAAAAACATTTTTTCTTATACTTACTATACTATATCAGGTATAAGCATAGTTATTACGCACAACTCTGGGTATCTGTCAGATTTCAACTTGACATACATACATACCTCTGCTTGACTATTAAATCATTCATAATCTCTCCTTGTGGAGATTTTTTTTCGTCCGTTGTAGTCGGTGTTTTTTTTTTGTTAATAAAAGAAATTGACATTAGCAATATGTTTTTTGAGATGCAGAATCCTGGTTTTTATTGATTTTTCCAAAAAATATTTCTAAAGGATTTATTTAGGGTTCGTTGTTGATAGTGATAAAAAACCATTTCAAAGTTTATATTTTGAAAAATTAATTAATTTTTATATACAAATAATTTGTTTGTATGAGGTTTTTATAAGGATAGCCAGTTCATTATCTGGATGTGTTGTTCGGCCCATGGATTTAGTGGATTAGTGGATAAAGCAACGACATCAGAAATCGGGTAAATGCGGTTAGATTTATTTTTAATTGGGGAACATCATGGAGACTGTACGTTTTTTTTTTGTAATTATAAAAGAAAAAAAATTAAATTCAAATAAAGATTTCAAAAAAAGCTTAGAACAAATGAGCGAGGGAATTGGAAAATTCGATATCTATATATTATAGTATAGTGTTCCAGTTTGTAAGCATCCTAAAAGCTATCTCTAAAATTTCTTGATAAGTAGATAAGTATACCCATTTTAGTAGGACTCTTTAAGTATTTTAGGAGTACATACATCGTTGTTGCTAACTACAAAAAAACCAAAACTTGTGTTTTTTCATTTTTCGTGTTAGTGTGGGTATTCCTGTCTCCCACAATTTGGCTATCGAAGAAATTTAAAAAATGTTACTGAATGTCAGAAAAATTTGTTTTTACAAAAAAAAGCGGTAATGAGACTTACGGTTTGTTCATTCGCGGAGATCACGTGTCTGAACAACGGCTGGTACAAAAAAAAAATGGTCCCTGAAGAGCAATTTTACCGGTAGTGTATTTCTATTTGTACTCTATTTGTAAATATTGTAAATTATAGGAACAATTTCCTTTCTTTGATTGTAAGATTAATATCATTGATTAATATGAAAATTGTTTACCAGCAATTACCGCATTATCAATAATTACTTTAAAATAATAAAAATTAGCCTGATTTTCAATAATGTTTACACAATTAATGTTATCTCAAAGTGGTTACACATAGAATTAACAAACAAAACTCGAATATATGATGTACAATTGAACATTTGAAGAATAGATAAAATCAGTAGAATTTCAAAATTCTTAAGTGTTTTTTTTTCGTAATACAAAAGTGAGAGCTTGAACTTGAATGATTATCTTACTTACTTTACATAAATATGTGCACCAAAGGTAGACGGTAAAGATAGGCGCCATTATTTTTGTTTAATCTCTGGTAATGATTTTATACATTTTTTGTAAAGTCCGATACTGAATTGAACTTTACTTTTTTATCCTAATAATAGGATAGAAGATTTGGCCGATTTAAATAGTCCTCGGGTCAATTAAAAAAAAGAAGAAATTTTATGCTTAACAAGGCAATAAAAGATTTTTTGAGTCCTTGAGCATTACTAATAGTTTCTCAAGGTCTATAATTCTATATAGTGGATATAACTGGAAAGATTTCACGCATGTTCGATTTCCTTTTTTGGTTCTGTCTATACTATAAGGAGTGGCACAGTGGCTTATCGTAAACATTAAAAACTAATTTCTTCTTTCGAATACTTGTGGCTGGAGTTTTTCTAAATTTAATGTTGAACTGCAACTGTAATTTACTTTTATAGTTTTATTATCTTTTTTTCTATTTAGCTTTATATAATGTAAAAAAAATTGACGTCAATGTTGGACATCAGCCTCCCACAATAACGAAGAAATCACGCCAACAGACGTAGCTTAAAAGTTTGAAGAAACAGGAAAAAAGAAAGACAAAGGAGAAGATCTTAAGGTTGTAGGGCCTGTTGTACACAATTGTACGAACAATAAATAAACAAAAAGTCTCAAAAGTCGAATATAAAGACTTCCGTTTTGGGTGATACCAACTTTCAATATAACTTTCACTTCTTTTATTTAAAATTAGGTACACGTTCTTACGAATATCAAATAATATTAATAAAAACTAAGAGATAAATAAAAACAATAGTAGTTAAATAGGAAAATACTTAAAAGAAATAAATAATTTAAGATAGGAGTATAATGTTAAGACTTTACAAGCATGTAAACGATAAGACCAAGTTGACCTTACTCAAAATGTTCCAGGTGTTCCCCATACCCACTTAGAAGATATGGAGTGATTACGGCAAGAAATTGTTCGTGTTATTTGTTTTCGCACTGCAAAGCTGATGAATAGATATTAGAATGTCATTCCAAGTGGCTGCCCTATGAACGAAAAATGAAGTATTTAGTTGTGTAATCACACATAATGCATTGGGATTGATAGGTTTACGGTACGTCGAAAATTAAGATCGTTCAACATTTCATACATTTTTTAAAGTTTCTGCATTTTCCAAATTTTCCACCATTAAGACATAAACCATGCATGATTTGTGTTCCAGAAAATTATTTGTGCCATAGTCATAGAGTGTATTAAGCGATTTTTGTAAATCACGTTTCGTTCGATTACAATTATTAATTGAGTAATAAAATTTAATTAGCTGATAATACTCAATGGGTTGATAATAAATATTGCTGCTGCCTCTGTATATCAATTTATTAATTCCATGCTGATCGTAAAAGTGATTGGATTTAATCAACAATGTTCTTTTTGAAGTAGTATCATATAAAATTGATTTTTAATATTTTTAAAAGGAAAATTAAATCACATGACTAAAATTGTATTCCTTTTTAGCTTTATGTACCATTGATCTGATAATTTTACAACAGCACGTACGTTATTCTGACGTAAAGCCGTTAGACGAAAGAACGTAAACTCTTTCGCACGGCAATTATTTTAAATCATAGAAAAAAATAGCTAAAAAACAAAAATTAAATAAACATTTTTGTATGAGAACAAAAAATTTACTAATTTTTGATAATTGCGTTATAATTGCGAATACCAAATAAAAACTGTAGACGAATACAAAACAATCAGTGGCAGCTCGTCAGAATTATTGATCGCATTATCACGGAATTATTTAAACAAAAAGAACTTTCATTTTGATGGAAGAAAAAGGAAAATACATAAATTGTGGGCGTATATCTTGAGCGTTTTTTCGGCGATTTTTTAAAAATTGACCCAATTTTGAACTTTCTTAATACTAAAGATATGGTTTTGAAACTTCGTATTTTCATGCGATTATTTCAAATTTCCAGCATTTTTTGCCAAATAAAATTTTTGGAAAAAGTTAACCCTTTAAGGTCCATACATTTTAAACATGAAAGGGTTGACCAAAAAAATAAAAATACATTTAAATTTATTTAGGGAGACATTCTTTATGTTTTTAGCGCATTAATATATTTTTAAATGTTAACCCTTTACAGGCACCATTTAAACCTTGAAGGGTTAACACTTTCTTGGTTTACCCTTTTGGTTTATCCATGTGTTCAAAATCTATGGACCTTAAAGGGTTAACTTTTTCCAAAATTTTCCAATTGATATTATTTTTAATAATTAATGAAATACATCAAATGTTCGATTAATAAAAACAAAAAATCCGAAGATATCCTTAAATTTGTTTTTTTTTTACAAAAAAAGTTCGGAACTGAAGTTACTGAAATTACATAATATTCTTAGAAAAAATATCAAAACACTGAATATATTTCAAAATTAACTTTTGATTCGTAATATATATTTTTAATTGGGTAATACGCATACATCAAGGAAATTTACGAAAAATACTCATAACAAAATCAAATAATGCTGACAACATAATCATTATTTTAATTAGTTAAATAAAACATTTACTTAACTCACCATTGACAGCTCATAGCTTCTTTAATTACTTTGTTATTAAATGTTTACAGTTAATATTATTCAATGACCTATTGTACCTTAAATAATAAATAATAGTAATTTCAAAATTACCAAAGAAATGGAAAAACGTTTAATAATAAAAACAAATTTAATTAATAACTAATTAAAAATTATGATTACCAAAATTCAAATATGTACAATGTACAATTATGACAAAATATAACCTAAAAAAAGGTTTTTTTTTCTCTTTAAATCATTGAATGTACTTGGTTTACGTATATGTTGGATGTTGAGTAATCAAATCAAATAAATGAATTTACACATAGTCATGAAGAGCGGCAAAAAAGTGTTACAAACAAAATTTAACCGATGGCCTAGATAAAATAGCACGAAATTGAATTTTTGCATTTTACCATTATGAATTTATGATCAATAAATATAAGGAAAGGGATTAAGTAATTAATGTAAGGCTTTTTTTATGTAAATTAATAATAAATCTATTCGTTCTAAACTGGGAACTGTCATCGGATCGTCGGTAATAGTTATTTTTGAATTTATTTATAGTGATAGTCAAATTGAAATATTTAACAAAAAATACACAAATCAGAAGTTTTAAAATTTAACGATCGTCAAGTTATATTTACAAATTAAAAAAAAGGTGAAATAATTTTTTTTTTAATCTGTATGGATTTGTATGGAAAACGTTTCCACATTGATGATGAAAAAAGATTCCTTCATTATCTCAAATAATGACACCTGGCAACACTAAATATTCTGGAAAACAAGCCAAATACTAAAATAGTAGCGTGAAAATCGAAAATATTTCAGGCCCGTTCTAACCGACTATATGAAATTACATAAACATTGGTAGAATAAGGGCTATTACCTAAGATTATATCTTAATTTGACAAAAAGTTAACCAAGAGGCAACACTGAATGTCACACCATACGGGGGCAAATGTCACAAGAATAATATGTAAAATATTTGACTCTTAATGTTAAAAAAAACTTTTTCCTTTTAAAAACAATATACGCAGTAGACGTCCGAAAACATGAATAAAATCTAAATCAGCCGTGTTCATGTTTTCGCGAGTTTTAATGACACAAATAGTAGCAACACTGTATTTTGTTTATGTTTATGTTAGTGTTAATGAAAATAGAAAATGATGAGGAAAAAAGATGGATTCAATTTTAAAATTATTAAAAAAATTGTCTTTTCCCATGATAGCATTCAGACCGTAGCTATAAATTGTGTTTTATTTAAATTGTACAAATAGTAAGCTATTTTTAATTTTTATTAAAAATAGTTTTTTTTGACTTTCATCTAATCAATAAAATTATGTTGTTGTTTGTTTTATACCATGTTTTGTAATAATAAGAAAGATTTTAGTTGTAGCCGTCATTTTGTGTGATTTTGTGTGTGTTTATAAGTAAAAATTCTTAGTCGGTTAGCAAATACTTTTGGAAAATTAAAACAATGCCAAATTATGCAATCGAAGTTCGAAATTTCTTTTCTAAAATTAGCATTGATGAAAAAAATTCTACAAATGGTAGGTAAATAGAATCTTTTTGTTTTTTTTATATCTTAATATAAACTGAAACTAACTACTTTCAAAGCGTCTATGTGAATGTAACCGATTTTCTTCCAAACTGGATTCGGTTTCGGTTTCGGATATCATTTACGTTTCAGTTGAGATTTATTGTACGTACGGTTAAAGTAAATATTTGTAAAATTCGAAAATTGGGAACTTTTTTAAATGTGTAGCTTATTACTGGATACAAGTCACTTATGGAACGATAACATACTGGCACAACCATACACATTCCTTACGGCAAATGGAGGTCATTTCACCCATTTTGTTACGAGGCTGTTTTTAAACAATTTCATCTGCAGTTATTACACGCTAGACATTAGAAGACATACCAATTAGGTGAACATTCTTATGACATTCGCAAATATAATTATAATTTTTCATATAACAATAAATTATGAAGATTAACATTCTACATTCTGGGTACTTATTATACTGTCAACAATCACGGGCATTTCCGGGATTGCCATTTCGATGAATGATAAAAAAAAGCCTTTGTTTAGAAAAGTTTATTTTAACACACAATATTTGATGCTTTCACAAAAGGTTGATAAATATGATGGTTTTGCGTTGATAAAATTTTAAATAAAATTTTATTATTAATTGCAAAATGTAATTTTTATGCCAGCAAGGGAATTATGCATTCTGATCATATCATCTTTTTAATAACGATGAGTATGAGTGGAAAAGTTTAATTTCAAATCGCGTATTTATTAGACAATTGTAGTTAAATTAGATATTTATATGCGCACTCAAATGTATGTAAGTTATATTTAACTAATTTTAATCTTGAAAATATTTAAATTTAGACTTTATAATAATAATTTGATAAAAAAAAAATAGTGTAAGCAAATAATGTAGAAAATCAGTGGCGAGAAGTGGATTTTATTTTTGCCTATTCATTGTACCAATTAAATTGTTTTTTATAATCAGCGCAACTCTTTTAATTATAAAGATGTTTAAATAAATTAATTTTATTTCATGAGCAATTTTATTTCCAAACTTTTTTCCCTTCTAATTATTTTCTTCGATTTTTAAACAAAATGTCGAGAATATGAAAATTACTCAATCTTCGTAGTATCGCACAAGTTCACATTTTAAACACATAGATAATTTCTAATTGTCATCTTGGTCTCAGATTAAAAATTCATAAAAAAATTTATCGTGCAATTCCCCATCCATGATGTGTATTTATTAATACATATTTCCAAAAATAATAATTTTGCGTATATTTTTGATCGACTATAATGTCACAATTAATTGATGCTGATTGAACGTAATAAATTGTTGATAAACGAACTCATAAATGGGGGGCTATTTGCGTTAATAGCAAATCAATTTTTGTTACTATTTGCGATCACTATATGGTATCACTTGACGCAAAATCATTGATTTTTTATTGATTTTGATTTTGATTGTACTTGACACCATAGGTCAAACGTGCCGTAGTCGTTTCCCTTTATTATTTTTTGACAGAATTCATTTATTGTGATATTTTTATGAATACAGTAGAGCCTGCGTAATATGACTAACAAAGGATTCAATGATAAAATTTGAAAATATGATCTATAAATTAACAAAATTCAAAATTCTTAAAGGAAATCAATAAAACAGAACCAGATGTGAAATTGTCTATTTGTATTTGTATATATAGGAAATAAGCAATTGTTAAGACCGTTTTAACTGTCACTTAATTTAGACATTTTACACTTAACCTTACCAGCATATACTTACATATGTATAATTATGTAGTTAATATAAAGCTTATTAGGTATGTACTTAGTGAAAAAGACAAAATATTTTTATATCCTTTTTATAAGGGACACTATATTACTCAAATATTCATAAAAGCTCTAAATCGGTCTACCAACCTGTATGAAACACATTCACATATTGAATGTTCACTTCATGTTCAATTAGTAAATAAAATATTTACGAATTAATTGAATTATCAATAAAAATTCGATTCATGAGTAATACAACAAGAAACTGTATCTAAGATATAAGAATTGTTCGCTGTTTAATACCACACATTCACTTACCCAGAAGTCAACATGCATAAACATCTGGACACATAAACCGACTAAATGACTCAGTGGTTTAGGTAATGGCTTTGGAAATGTTTTTCTCTCGTAGTAGAGTTTGAGCTTTGGGCCGAGTAGTTCGAATTTTACTTAAAATTGTAGGTCTAGGGCATCATTTCAGGGAATAATTACTAAACAATGTCGATTGAACAAAGGAAATATTACTAAGATAATATAATATATACAAAGATAGAGGTCTCTATTGGCTGTAATAAGAAAGCTCTAGCAAAATGAAAGCTAAACTATTCACAACGTGATCTCCTGGCTAATTATTCCATACGATATATAAATAGTTAATCTAAACACAATATCTTACATGCCTACTCTTTTAATGGTAAGTGAATTCCACAGTAACAATCCATGAACAAAGAACGATTTATTATACTCCTTCGGCTACGGCTCATTTCAAACTTTAAACTCACAACATCGCTACCAAATTCAAATTTAATATATTAACGGATTAATCGACAACCAACAAAGATTAAAGTTTTCGATACTCTTACGGGAGACTATTTAGACCAAATAGCATATCATTTGTACGACTTTAAAAGTACTTTGTTTCCAAATGATGAATCAATTCAATTATTATTTAATGGTCTGGCACCACTGATTATGACTTTATATGAATATTGCAATAAATGTTCATTATATTTCTAACAAACTCTATGGCGACTGGTTAACCAACCAACAGACATAGTAGATTCCTTAAAATGACTCTTCCTTGATGCCCAACAAATTAGACACTCTCTGGTATTAGTGTAACAGTACCTACAGATTGTCGTTGCTCGAATTTAATGTGACAACAATTTTTTGTTATTTATTTAAAAATACAATACAAAATGTTGTTTATCAACTATTTGTTTAAAATTTTTTCAAAACATAAAAATATGTACGTACTTATCTTCATATGTATAGTATATGCTCATTTGTACATAAACAATAGAGTTTCATAATTATTAATTTTTATGCAGCTATAATTAAAATCTAATTGACGTTTTAATTGTTACATGGGTCGTTTATAGTTTTAACAATAAAATATTTGTAATAACAATTTAAAAAGTAGTATATCATTCTGATACTTAAAATGTATGTAAATACCTAGTCTAGTACCTGCTGATTTATGCATTAGTATAAGTATCATCAATGACATAAATTTTTTCAAAAATGGCTTTTATGAAATCTGGTAATTTGGGATATTTTTCAACTCAATTTTACTAAATTTCACGAAAAAATATAGTTTTTGCAGCCATTTTTCATTTTTTTGCATTTTTACGACTTGAAGAAATCCGAAAAATTCTCATTTTATATTTTCAAAAATATTTTTCTGTTTATAAAAAATACTAGTCATAAAAGCCCTAACTGATGAACATAAAACTTTTATAATGTAATATTTGTAGATAGGCCTTTTATAAGTAGCATAAGTCTATTATATGTAGAATTTTGTATATAGACTTTTTTAATTAGCAACTTTGTAACACCTCGGCTTACTGGACATCACAATACCTAAAATTAAATAATAACGCAACGTTTGTTTGAATAAATAATAACAATATATTTAAATTTAATTAGTTTTCATTGGGGATGAGGAAGTGGTTCGTTGGCACGTGCTTTACTTATCTTGGCTTTCCGTATTTTCTTCTTTATAGATGTGGAATCTCCGTTTTGTTCTCCATTGTGGTTTTTACAAAATTCCAGCTTCCTTCTGAGTTGTGATTGTTAGAAATGCATAATATACTGTTCTTTGTTGTTTCGTGATCACTCCCAGTAAGCATTTTGAGAAATATTTTACACAGAGAAATGTTTTCTAATATATTTCTAACTACATTTCTAACGAAACATTGCGTAAGTACTTTCCTTGTGAGAAATTTCCTGAGAAATTCTCTGTGCGAAATATTTCTCAAAATGCTTACTGGGAGTGATCACGAAACAAAACAAGGAACAGTGTAACATGGATTTCTAGCAATCACAACTCAGAAGAAAGCTGGAATTTTGTAAAAACCACAATGGAGAACAGAGCGGAGGACCATGTAATTTCTACGTTGGTTCCACATCTAAAATTTTGTGTTTTGGTGCAGCATATTGTAATTTTTTATTGTTAAATATTTCAAACGACATTGAATTGAACAGAAAAATATGCCATTGAAATTTACTACGCTATCTCACCCGCCGCGCTATTACCCTCTAACTACTAACTATAGAAAAAAATAGACCCTCAAATTAAATAAAAACAACGTGTTTTTTATAAATATTAGGAATCTCCAGGCGCTTGCTTTCAATTAAAATTAGATGTCCTTCATCTTTCTTTTTTGTGTATTAAATTTCAATGAGTTTCTCTTTATTGATAAAAAATTCCACATTATAAAATATAAATCAAAAACTCTTTTGTACAATTATTAATTTGTGTAGTACTTTTTAGTAAATACTATGGGCCCGTGAAATTTCGTTACCTTTAAACTTTAAATATTCAATGTGTTGACAAATCATTTATACATAATTAATGATGTGGTTTTGTTTGATCCAAATTCATTATAATAATAATAATAATATTAATAATAATAATTTATTTAAACAAATTGTATGTATATTAAAGACCTTAAAAAAGGGAATTTTATACACCTAAAATGAGGTCATAAAATTAAAATATTCATATATGGTATGTATGTATGTACGTACATAAATGAGGTAAGATCAGGTGTTAAATATCACAACAATTAACTTTAATAAAGATTAATTACTACCTAATTGTCTTAATTTGTTATAAAGTTACTTATGGATTTTTTCTTTTGAATTTGCAATTAAAAGTCAATTAGAATTAGGTACAAAAAAATCTTTTAAAAATCTGTATCTCTATCTTTACATTTTAAAAAAAAGTAATGCAATTAGTAAGAAATGATGCAATTTAATTATGACATAAATAAAAGTAATTTCTTTTTGTGATGAATAATTTTTTGATGAAGGCATCATTCCTTATAAAATGTTAATCATTCCTCATGTATTTAATGTAAATAGTAAGACGTACCAATTGTTTAAGTTTTTCCTATAGAGGAGAGGCATGAAGTTTGAAAGGTGTTCATTGTTCAATTTACTACTGGGTTGATTTGAGGAAATAGTTCAGTGATTTTTTTTTGATTCGTCAGTTTTTGCTAGAAATTTTTCTAAAATGAGTAAAAAAGTCTGATCAGACATTACCGTCGGTAAACCAAAAAAACAAGGATAAATTTAACATAATTGGAAATATAACCTTAAAAATTTGTAAAATAACATTTTCTTTCGGTTTCTCTTGTTTTTTAAAGTTTTCCATATAAATGACGTGACGTGAATCTCGACTTTTCATTCATAATTTATTTTGAAAAAAAAATTTTATAACTGATTTTTAATAAATATTTCTTACGCTACACCCACTCCGTTATCGAATTCAGTGTAGAAATATCGTACTCGGTAATCACCAAACATACACCGAACTGAAAAAAATGTCTACACTTTTTCAATCTGGCGATGGTGGTGGTTTATAAAACGCTTTTCACAGTCTAATTAAGTGAATTGAAAATACCATAACTTTCACGAGTTCCCACTGATCTCCTTTCATAATAATCAAACGTATTATGTATGTATGTACGTATACGTACATATGTAATCTACGAGGAATAACATGTTGTGAAAAAAAAATCAATGAACTTGCTGCGGGAGTGACATAATATAATAATAACTATGATTTATTTATGTTCCCACGTGGAGCAGTTGGAATCTTATTATAATGATGATTATAATTTGACCAAAAAAAATTTGAATATTTCGAATTATATATCAACTATAATACACTCAATGTAGGTGTATTGCACCCAAAAGTAAGTCTTGTGCACTCTTACAACAGCATCCCACACACATTAAACCAAAAATTGAGTTAAGTTCATTTCCCAAACAAATTAATAATAATTTTAAAATGTTTACTACCTATGGGTTTGATTGTGATTTGTGAATATTTCGATTATAATTTTATCTCCATTTTAATTTAGTTTTTTGTTTTTGTTTTTTTTTTTTATTACACAACACAACTCATATCATTATTAGATATTGCAGGGGGTACTCTTATTGAATAATTGGATACATTACTGGATAAATATAGCACTTCATGTTAAGCATCATAACTATACTTAGTCGGAGAGATTATAGTCACATAGAGTACTTGTGTAGTGTGTAAATAATAAATTAAAGGCCTTACACAATTTGCCTTTTATCGTTGATAAGCAATGTTTTTGTTTTTTTTTTTTTTAATTTGAAACAATTGTAATTTACGTATACCCCCCCTTTGTGTGTAGTTTACTTTTATGTTCAAGGTAATGAGATTTATATGTATCGAGGAGAATTGTACAAAAATAATAATAATAATTGATTATTTCCAACCTAATTAATAAAAACCAGTAGGTAAATTTGATTAATTAAATATTCATGTAGGTATATTAGTTAGATGAGTTTTTTTTTAGACCATATGTTTTGTTTTTTATACAAAATTACGTTTTAAATTTATATACAGACAATGAATATTGTTACCAACATTAACCTGATTGGGTTAGATCAGGCTATTTTTACCTTGATAGGTTGTACCAGTAATTTTTATTTTTATTAAATTTAAATGTATAGTAGATGAAAAGTAAAAATTATTTTTATTTTTTTTTTGCGTGAAAATGTCGAATGATAAAATACAGAAAGCATCCGATCGAAATGAGTAGAAGAGTTTTTAAAATGAAATGTGTCTTAAAGACACACCTTGGTAGGACTAGGGCTAAAACAATTAAGACTAGTCGAAACCAAAAGTCCACAAATATTTTATTTCATCATCATCTTATAACCTTATAGCGCTACAGCCCTGGGTGTGCCTTGGCCTCGCTTACGATGTTCTCTTCATGGATCTCTGTGTGACAGTTCTACAACTTCTCACTCCTAAATGCTGGTGGACGTCCATATATCCACAATTGTTGTGTCAATTAATCTCCTTTTCTATCTGCCTCTGTTTCTTTTGCAATCCGCTACGGTAATAAACACCTTCTTTTGGGCTCGTTCATTTTAATTATGTAGATGTCCGGTCCATCTCTTAGTCTTTGACAAATCGTACGATATTGTCTTTGTCAATTAGAGGTTCTATTTCGCACTTTTATAATTTATAACTCTAACTCTCTAATTTGTACAATTTAATAAACTATTAAATTAAGAGTAAAATCTTAATTTGCATTCTTTAATTAATTTTAATGAATTATTAATTTTCTTATATACATAAATAGATAATGTTTATACATATATTGAAGATTAATTATCTTATTCCATAATACATCACTTTAATCCTCAGGGGGATATAATGTAGTCTGTGCTAAAAGCTAATCAATAATTTGTAATTAATTTGCAAAATACTAACATTAATTTTCTTCGGGGGTTGCTTTAGGGGGAACTGTATGTAAATTAATTAATTTCACAATATTTTGTAAATATTTACAAAACATTAACATCAAAATATTTTTAATGGAAATAAACAACAACAGAAAATTCCATAACCAGATAAATGCCATTATTCTGGCAACGAGCAAGGTGGCACTATTTTTGTAATAATCTTTATTTACCGTTATTTTTAGTTTTAAATTAGAAATTAGAAATTTAGATGTCTTATCGATTATCGTAGGTACATATCTACTTGAATTTAATAAATTCTTTAGAAGTCTACAATGATTCTAGAATTGAAGAGAAATTCTTCAGGGCTCTTCGAAATTTCTTTTTGTAATAGAGGATTTGTATAAAAATTCCATGTAAGTTACAGAAAAACCATAGCAGTACAGTAGACCCGAACTGTCCCTATAAATTAAATTAAATTAATTTAATTTTCCTTCTTTGTTGACTTGACGAAATAACCTTATTACAACAATTATTATAATTAAAAGTTAGTTAATTTAATTCATAAAAAAATAAAAACTAAAGGAACAAGTCTACAGAAAGTCCTATACTAACTAACTAACTAGGCCGTGGAACTTTTTTGCTCTAATAAGGAAATGTTCATTTTTTGATTCTCTATCATTTTTGTCATATTCATTTTATCTCAATTCCGAATACATTTCGGACTTTGTGGCACACTACACAATGAAAATGAAACGAAATTCAATTGAAAATTATCCTCATTTGATCATATAAGATTTAGTCGATAAAAGACATGTATGTACATAAATCAGTAATATTCTTTTGATTAAGCAAAATAAGTACCTAATGTACTTACATAAATACATGACATGCTGTTTATGTGTATAGCCAACATGATAAGATAAAACCGTCGTTTCTTTCTTAATTTATAGCTTTAGGTATTTATTTAGTTTTTTAGGAAAATATATTTGTATAATATTAAATTAAAAAAAAAAAAATATTTGCATTCCATTTATCACATTATTTTTAGATTCATACACATTTTGCGTAAAAATTCAGTTAAAGAAAACAAAAAAAAATGAACCTGAACACGAATATTTAATTGACTTTTTTTCTGTTCAAGTTGATATTTATACGA
This sequence comes from Platyura marginata, assembly GCA_026745375.1. Classification (NCBI taxonomy): domain Eukaryota; kingdom Metazoa; phylum Arthropoda; class Insecta; order Diptera; family Keroplatidae; genus Platyura; species Platyura marginata. The sequence continues at coordinate 9,106 of JANSTT010024035.1, read as the reverse complement.
CCTTGTGTTTTTCTGCACAAATGGTCCAAAAACATCTGTTGACCAAAATGAAATGGGATAACAAACGGTGTACGATGATGCGCTTGCGCGCCTAGGCGGTACAATCATTAACCATCATCCATAATTCCATAGTCATAGTAAAACTAAACTTGTTTTACCTTCACAGTATAAAACGGCACGGTTCAGTTTTTTTTTTTTTTTATATTAATGCAGATTGCTGTCGGCAATATATGTACATATGTATGGATGTATATAAAGTAAATGTACTCTTGGATGAAAATCAGGTATCCATTAAAAGCGTGTAGGTACCTACCTCTACCTTATAAATGCCGTGAATCGATATGTGGTGCGATACTAAAAAAAAAACAAAAAACAAAAAAACCATCAATATGCGCTTCGCAATCATCGTGACATGCAAAAAAAAAATCCCCCATGTGTGTGAATATTGAAATGTATACTAATCTTTTCATCAATTTTTGTAACATTTGTAACAGTTTTATGAATGAACGTTATGACAGAGACGAGCATCTATTTTAGCCAAGGATAAACGAATTTAAAAAGGTTAAAAACAGCAAAGGTTTCTATCAAAACATTAACATATTATTATACATTTCATTTGAGTATATGTGAACAAAAAAAAAAAAAAAAAGAAAAAAAGACAGGCGAACAAAAAAATCACAGCAAATTCACATTATAAATTATAAGTTCAATAGTACGTGTTCATAGTAAATGGCTCTTAACATGAACTAATCGTACCGTATACCTATCCGTACGTAGTTTCGACAGTGGACTCACATTTTGATAATTGGATGCGTACTAAAAATGTGTATGTCATTAATGGCTGACTGTTTAATGTTGCTCGCAATCTTTAAGTAGCGATGTATGAACAGACATTTTGTGTTTTGCATACGCACAAAAAAAAAAATTCATTTGGTCGAAACTTTTACAGCGGTTGGCGTGCAGTTTTTAACCATTTTCCTATTTTGCAGCGTAGTTATGAAACGTATAGTTATGCATAAAATAAACGTCAGCCCCGTAGGCTGACCATTAGCAATTTTACTGAAATTTACAAAATTGAATTTCCTCGTGGAAAAAAAATCTACAATTTTCTACAAGGTCTTGGGGGATGTCCAAATATTCGATTTTGGACATCTATAGGTTGTTGGATATGTAATTTTAGGGCCGATTCTACTGATTCTAGATATTTGGACGCCTGTTTGGTTAAACATACATTATAAATATTATATAGAATTAAAAATTATATTGTAAATCCAACCATATCATATATTTCTCTACCTAACCTCTTTCTAACACGCAGAAGCTATTACATATACCTACACATAGCTAATAAGGTATAGATAGATAAAATCCTTCGATATCAAATTGAATCCACTTTCTAACGTCGAAGCAGAACGTCAGTATTGGCTTTGCTAAGGCAAACCTTCCGAACATCCTTATGATATAATGGTCTGCTTTACGTCAGTATTGGCTGGGTAAACTATTATATCATATCCCTACACACACATAGTGGCTTTGCTTTACGTCAGTATTGACGGGGTAAACTACTATATCCTCTCCTAAACTTTAGATCCGTTGATTGAGAAACGACTGGACCAATTGTAATAGTGCAAAAAAGAGAATATATGTACAGTGAATATCGATTATTGTGACTCCGGATATAGTGACATTTCGTTTATTTGAAAGGGTTGGTTTTGTTTGAATGCTCATACAATCAACTATCGGATATAGTGACGCCGCTTAAAGTGAAAAATCGGATACAATGACTATTTTGTAGGAAGAATTTGATCTTGCTATCGTTTATAGTGACTACTTTTCTCTCATGTAACGAAAATGTACACAAAGAAGACAATAAAAATTGCGTAATATCCGGACTAGAGACCAGAGAGAGAGAGAGAGAGAGAGAGAGAGAAAAATAAATAATATGTGCATATTCTCTTGAAACGGAGGAAAAGCAACAGTAAAATAATAAAAACTCGCAGGGTGTTAAGAAAATTTATGTTTTTCTATTTACACACATTCTTTAATGTGATGCATTAAACTTCTATAAGAACTTTCCTGAGAAATACACCCTATTATTGAGCGATTTTTACTTATTAATATTAATATCTAGAAAAATTGCTTTAAAATCGGTTATAGTGACTATTTCTTATAGTGACGAAAAATTCCCGGTCCCTTGACAGTCACTACATACGATATGTACTGTACGCATACTTAATTTGTTGTTAAAATCAAATCAGTGTTTCAATTCATTGAGAATTTATTCTCCCCACCACCCCATTGCGTTGTTATACAGGCAATTAAATAATAAAAATAAAATTTGAAAACTTACACTTAAACCGAAAAAATATCTTAAAAATACTTAAAAAATTTGTGGTGTGTAGTGAAATATAATTATGCCTTATAATAGAACAATAACTGAAGTCTTCAAAAACAAAATAGGTATGATAAAATTACAAAATTTAAGAAATATAATTTAAGTTTTCAGTAATACAGTACAAAAGCATAAAAGAATAAAAGATAAAAGAATAAAAAGAGTGAATAAATTTTGGCCGCCCGTGTACACGATATTTAAAAAAAAAAATCTCTGTTGGATGATTTTGAATTTGATCTTAAAACGTTGCCGTCAGTGTTCAGAAATCAGAAAGAATTTTTGATGGAATTTTTTTTTTAATTTAATTTTTGTTGTACAAAAGAAATACATTCTTTATAGATATCTAGGTACAACAGTTAGGAGTAAGGATGGAATAAAAAATAATAATAATAAAATAAAATAGTAAATTAAAAAGTAAATGAAGCATGTAGTATGCTGATAAGATGAGAGATAAATGCGATTTAGATAGTAGATACACCAGGATTACATTTTGTGACACAGAACCTGTTTAAGGATGCTGAACAATCCCTAGTTAGTACGTCATAGTTATAGACAGTTCTTACAAACACTAAGATTGGAAATTCTTTTTATGGATAATGGTGAAAAATGCCAAAGCCTCACAACATTGTAACACTGCAACGTTAAGTTACTCTGACAAGGTTGAGTTAATGAAGCCAGTGAGCGGGACGAACTTGCAAATTTCAACTCATTGAGTAGATAGTTAGGCAACAATTAAGAACAATTAACTTAAATAGAAAAATGAGTAGTCGGTATTTAAGTTAGTTAAAGGTAGGGCATTCCAAGATTGAATCAGCATATTCAGCAATCGAGTCAAATCTGGCGTTTTTTTAAAATCAGTTCTTTGTAGATTTGGTATACTGTATACTAGTTATTTATGATGATACAATGCATGAGGTAAAACTGTTCGAAACTGACATTATTACTATTAGGACTAAACTAATAATTTCCACCAACAATAAATAAATGTTGTTTATTTTATTGCAGATATTTATCATTCAATTTTCTAAAATTATAATGAGAAATGTATTTTATGTATGTACGTATGTACATATCGTTGGTTTAAAGGCAGAATTCACTAAGTCAAAAAACAACTTAAGGATCTCGGGTTGTATTATACTTAGTACGATTGTCTTACTGCAATAATATTGGGCCTAACAGTCTATACAATATCTGGTGAGGGTGTTGCCAATATAAAGTTGGTATTATTATGAATTAATTTAGTATAAAAACCTAAAAATTGCAAAATGTACTTAGTGAATTCTGACTGTAAACCAACGATATGTGTACTTTATGTATCTAATGTATATCGAGACATGTTTGACATATCTCCATGACAATAATATGATTCATAAGGCAAAGGGTAGAATAGGATAGGCTATATCGGATCGGATGATTATGCGTAAAATTTGCTGAATTTCATTTCGCATGGTTATTTTAAACAGGAATACTGAAGAGGGTAACTAAATGAAAGGAAAATTGTTCTACGCATAAGTATAAATAGTCTCCAGTTACAGATGTTTCAAAACTTTTTTTTTGAAAAATATGTACGACAACTTTCACAAAAAAAAATCATAACTTTTTTTGGTGAAAATTTAGAAAAACATTTTTATTTTGGAAAATAACACCTAGTAGTGTAGTAAAGTGGATATTCTTTTATTTTTGATCTATTCTTTGACTAATGAAAGTAGGTTTTTGACACTGAAATAGTAGGATTATCTACTAGCACAATGATAATGTTACAGGTACGTTTTTTTGAATTTTTCAACAAAATTGAAAAATACGAAACTAAGTGAGGCTAATTCTGTAAGATGTAAGCACTAAGAGAATGGGAAAACGTGAGAAATGACCATTTTTCTCTTATTTGATCAAATGTGGTTTCTGTATTCTAAAGTAAAAGAAAAGAAAAACATCTGCCAAACTTTCTCACGTTTATTCATTTCGAGAAAAGTATTCGTGAGACTTTGAATATTTTTGATTTTTTAATAAATTTTGTTTCAAAATGGCGACACCACAGTGAGAACACAAAAAAAAACATTTTATCTTATTGAGTATTTTGAGGGTTCTCGCTGTTACCTAATTTTAATATATAAAAATAAATCATTCGTTTACTCAAAATATATTTTGAATAGAGAAAAATTAAATATCATCCGTTTTCAAATGGTCGATTACATCACATGTCGATTAATAGGTGGATTTTAAAAAAAGTGATTGATAAGTGATTTGCTTTCTAGGCCGACGATATGACAAAAATTATAAAGAATTAAAAAAAAAGTCATTAATAGATCAAAAAATTTCACGACCATTATTTTATTTTATTTTGTCAGTAATTAGGCAATTGACGTAACCAAACTCCCTTTGAAATTCTTACCCTTAATTTTCAATAACATTTTATTTCCAATCTTTTTTGATTTACAGACATTTTTCGGTTTTCTAACAAAATATCGAGAAAATCATTAATATATCGATGGTTATTTGAGAAAAGGCCATAACATCAATTTTTTCAAAAATGGTTTTTTTTATGAAATCTGGTAATTTGCGATATTTTACACTATCTGGCAATACTATTTTACTAAATTTCACGAAAAAATATGGTTTTTCACCGCTTTTTTAACTGACCCTATCATATCTCTTTGTTGAAATGCAGTGTAGTTTTTTCTCTTTCCTGAAAAATTTGAAAAATGAGGATTAGGCCCTTTTGACAAATAACCATAGATACGCAATTCAAAACTGGGTATTTTGCTGGACAATTTTTCTATGGAAAAGTGGAAAAGTTCAAAACATTTTCTGGAATTGAAAAATATTAATTTAAATTTAAAACGTTAAAAAGGAGTAACAATTTTTTTGGTTATTCAACCCCCTAAGAAATTACCGAGAAAATTAATTTTTCAACACTTCAAAAAATTGTTAATATGTAGATAGAAGAAACTTTAACCGACTAATTAAACATTTCGAAAATACCTGTCCGCGTGCCAACAACAATGAAACGTCTGACTGGGTTGTAAGATGGATGGATTGGATGGTACACATAGTACATACATGCCTGTTCCGAAGTGAATATAGCATTTCAATTTTCATTCAACATTCAAGTCAGTTCTCAGTTCAGTTTTACTTCGTCAACCAGTCAACCTCTATATTCGAACCAGTTCGCTCATAATTTTTTGATTGAAAAAAGCACGTCGTGCCAAATTTTCATTTTTTGTATTTATTTTAATTTTTTGTTTTTTTTTTGTTTAAGTACAAATTTTGGTTTATTTTTTTTTTTTTTTGGTGTGATAATAGACATTGTGAAAAATCGATAAGACAATCTAAGACGATTTATTTTGATTTTTATATGTTTTATTGAATTGTGTGATAAACGACATTTGATATCGTTGAACGTCTGCCGTTTTTTTTTGGTCAGAGTAACAAAATATAGCTAAAAAAAAAAAAAATCTAGAACACAAGTGTAACAAGTAAGTAATTAGGATGTGTGCGAATTTAATGGGTTAGGTATATTAGTTTCTGCTCCCAAAAAAAAAAAATAAAAAAAAAATTAAATGTGCCATAGAATCATTTTATAGAAAGTAATACCTTCTAGCTAGGTGATTATCTTTTTTATGAGTATCCAATATGCAACATTAGTAATAGACAGATAGTTATATTGTTGAGGTATGTTAGATGGTTTGGTGCGTGGGAAAGTTGTTTCGGTATCTCATGTTGAGATTGTTTGAGAGAGCAAACGGTACGATTGTGTCTTGATGGATTTGTTGTTGTTGTTGTTGGTTTGTTGTATATTTTATTATGTCCAACTAAAACATATAGGTTTTTGCAAATCTTTTGCACAACATTATGGGTTTTTTTTATATTTGGGTGTAAACATAATGTAATTGTCTATTTTTTGTTGTTTTGTTAATAGACTAATTCATGCGCGAAATATAAGTATATGTAATACCTATAGGTGTAGGTACTTTACTTATAACCGCAAGCACTTTTATTATTATTATTATTATTATTATTAGAGTTAGGTATACTTACTACAAAGAGGTTCTATATTTTTATGGTAGCAATAAACTTTTAAATTGCTTCCATCAATTAAATATATATTACTATATGTACATTCTGTTTTCTTTCTTTAATTTTACGTTTGCAATTATTAGTGTCTACCTTTCAGTACTATAATACATATAGATAGTAATAATAGTTTTTTTTTTTTTTGGAGAAAATACGCCGGTGAAAGCAGAAGTTTTGTTTTTAAATTTGTAATTAAAATTCCAACAATATATGAACAAGTGAATTACATGGGGATATATATCTACATTGCAATTATAATTTACAATCAGTAACTAAATAATATACAAAATATAAATTGTGGTATAGTAATTGTTAATGCTTCGGTTGATAGTAATTAATATTTAATGTTCGCACATTGAACAGTCTGTGATTTTGTTAATTAATTATATTTAGGTATATACATACATATATATCTTTAAAGATAACAATTAAGTTAGATGGAGGCGTACACCATTTCTAGAAATTAAAATTCGCTTTATTATTATTTAATTATAGATAGAAATTATGGAATTATGTATGAAGATGAAGAAATCTGTTCAAATTCTTTCGAGGGCAAAAATGTATTTTAAGCACAGGTATCCCTCCTATAACACGGTTAGATACATAATACCGTGTTGTATAAGAGTATTGTAGAACTACCGTGTTATACGAGAATTTTCTTATAATGTATAGTGGAACCGTGCTGTAGTATACCGTATTGTAGGCGGGCCAACTGTCAGTGGTGGCTCTTTCTAACCCGTTCATGTTCAAAATGGACTTAACTTTTTCCAAAATTTTTATTTGGCAAAAAATGCTTGAAATTCAAAATAATATAAAAATGCAAAGTTTCAAATCCATATCTTTAATATTAAGAAAGTTCAAAATGTTGTCATTTTTTAAAAAAACGGTCCAAAAAACGTGCTAGATGTTCGGTAATCGACCAATTTTTTTTCTTACATCATGAAGTTTTTTTTTTTTTTAAATAATCCCATTATGATGGGATCAACAATTCTCACGAGCCGCCACTGCTACCTATATTCGATTTCTTATCAGAGCAAAACACGTTAAGAGTATATTTTTCGGGTACGGAAAAGAAGAGTGCAAAAAACTGTTTTGTTTAGGTTTAGGTTGTTACATGTACTTCATTTACAATTTACATAATCAAAATAAAATTGTTTTTTCGCTGCTTATAAAGGGATGGGTTCATGTTGGTCACATTTGTTTTATTTTTTATAAACTTATTATGACTTTTACTTTTACTTACATTTATACATGTTCTAGATGAAAAGTTTTACATAATTAAAATATAACGAAAAATTTCAACTAAAAACACAAAAACATTTATTAAATTGTATGAACATCAAGTTAATCGACATGGCGTTATAAAAAGTTAAAGTTAAAAATCAGAACGGGACAAGTAGATTTCTAAAATAAAAAATAACAATATGTATAAGAATATATTTAAAAACGTTGATTTGTTAAATGTTTCGTACTTTTTTCTTTTTTTTAATAATCTATGTAAACATTTTTATTTAATTTTTAAAAAAAAGAAAGAGTAAATTCATACTTTTTAGAGTTCATCTTGTCACACTAATGGTGTATTCTGTATAAAATATAATAATAATATAAATAAATGCAACTCTCCTTATCCCTGGTGTGTTCTCTGGTGTACACGTTAAAGTCAAAGTGGATATTAATTATAATCATATTTATAAAAAAAAAGTGTTTTCAAAAAATATTATAATTGAGTAGGTACCACCGAAAATTCTTCTATATACCAATAAATCAATCTTGTTTTTTAATTTATTAGGTTTTTTTAATACTAAAAAAGAGTTTCGTTATGATATTTGAATTGAACCAGTTTATCTTCGGACTACAATCTTAAAAGAATAGAAAAAAATTATATTTTTTTGGAAAAAAATCTAAACAAAACATCATTAAATTTAATTAAGTTTACTTTTTTTTTTAAATTCAATGATTTTCGATTATATAATATTTTAATTTTTAACCAACAAATAAAACATAAATGCATTTGGATTTTGATAAAAAAATATATAGAAACTAATTTTGACTTTTCCTTAAATATTTAAAAAAAAACAAAATTTGTAAAATTAAAAGGAAACATTTGATATGTTTGGAATTAAAAATATCTAAATGGTATTTTTCAGTTCAAATGGGGTGATTCTCGTATTTATTCTTTAAATCTCTGAATCTTTAAATTTCTATGATTAAAATCGATCCTTATTGCAGCACTGCTTCATATTTTTATGCTCAAAACAATTTTTTTTCTTACACAAATTAGAATAAATTAGCATCTTTTTAATTTATAGATAAGTTTTACATAATAAAATATACTAAACCGCAAACTAATTTAATAAAATAAACTTTTGTTTTGAGTCAAATTATTGTTGTTGTTAGTAACCTGTATTTATAGCTTGCAAATGCAAATATTTTAATTTCTAATACTGCAGGTAAAAATGTTTAACTTTAAATGTTTGATTTAAATGAATTGTCGCAGGTATAGAGGTAACTTGTTTGTTTCCAATAGAATATGAGTTGTAAAATGTTTTTCGATTTATGTACGTACTATACGCCTAGCCGCCTAATAAACCTAAAATCTGCGTGACTGATTTATGCAGCCGGTCCTTTTTACCATTTATGGAG
>JANSTT010024024.1:0-38638 GCA_026745375.1 Platyura marginata | reverse complement strand
ATATAAACAATGACAGGAAGTGTTTTTTATTATTCATTTTCTTGTTTACAATTTCAGTCAAACTGAAAAATTTCTATCAAAAAAATAGACTAAATAAAAAAATGTGTACTTTAAAATAAAAAAATATATATATATATATATATATATATGTATGTATAAAAAAAAAAATTGTCACAGTTAGATGGACGCAGAAACAATAAAATTATCTTCTAAATTATGAACGAAAAAAAAAAAAATAATAATAATCGCGCAAAACTAATTAAAACGGTAACTACTTATTCTGAGTGCATGCACTTTGTCATGAGTATATTAAGCTTTAGGCTTTAGGTACTGATGCCTGATTTTGATACTATACAATATACTCTCTATGGTATAATTTGTTATATGTATGTGTATGTACATTATATGTAAAAAAATAAGATTCTAATCCGCTTTGTCAACATACTTGTATCTTATAAAATTATGTATTTATATGTATAGCCACCAAATTCTCACGTTGAAAGGTATATCTACAAAAAGTTGTTCAGTTTTAGTAAATAGTAGACCAATTATTTTATGTTCATACATATATATTATATCCGTTGATTCATTTATTTATGTACCTACATATGTATGGGTATGTATGTATGTAGATACAAAAATCAATAATAAAATTTCGTTTCAATAAAGCTCAAATTGTGAAAGTTTTCTAGACATGGCGACATATTTTTATTTTAAATTATTACAAGAAACATAATTACTTAATATGATTTTTTCATATTTTTTTGATATGCTGGCAAGGCTGGCTTTAATTTATAGATAATTTGGTGCTTTTTTTTTAAATAAATGACATTCCTGCTGGCCAACCTCTTATGCATTTCTCTGGTGATAGATTTGCACGGGGTTTCATATAATCAATGAAAATTTTAAGAAAACCCCCCTTCGCCATAGTATTGTTTGCAAGTATTTCTCCATCGTTACATTAATTCTTTTATCATCAAAATTAACGATTTGTGTACAAAATATAATCTATTGTTGAACCCCATACAAATGACACCCATTTGTGTCATGGTAGAACCAATTTTTTCATTAAATATAAATTTTTTTGTTTAAATTAAATCGGAAAATGAACAAAAGACAGAAACACTAAAATTCATATATCATAATTTTTGGAAAGATTTTTGACTTTGATCTAATTTAGGAATAACGAAAAGAAAAAACACTTTAAAAGAACCGGCAAAGCCATCGAGTTTTCATTTGAAAATGACCACTATAGCCAAAATTCTTATTAGCGAATCAATTTTCTATATCAAAGCCGATAGTATCTAACTATGTATGTTGCCATGTCCATAATAATAAAACAGAATTATTAGCAATTATATTTGCATATCAAAAATTTAAAAAAAAATTCTTTTTCAAATCTCAATGACAGGTATGGTGCAGAAAATCTCCAGCTGCAAGTAGACCAATAATTTAAAAGATTTTTTTCAATTCAGTGGTCCTTTTTTATTATGTAATTGTAAAGAGAATATATACAGTGTGTATAGTGAGTTATATACAGGGTCAAATGCAACAAAAATTTGTATGAGGAGAGTGAGATATCGATAGGAGACAAACAATATATTTGGAAACCGTTTTTTAGAAAAAAATTGATAGGATTTTCACAAACGTATTAAGCAAATATGGTTTAGGTATTGAGAATTTTTATAAATTTATTGTGATGAATAAAAACTCTTTTAATTTTAAGTAAAACTTTCACTCAATTTAAAAAAACACGAACATTTTTAATGAGAATTCAGTTGTGTGTGTTTTAAATTACAATTTTTCCAAATTTTGTGTTATTTTACGTAAAGTACACATCGTTTTTTTTTCCTTAGAATCTTTTAGACCAATCATGATTAAAATCATTTATATAATTCTATGTTTTGTTTTTTTTTTTTTTGGTAGGTAAATTCATTTCATTTATAAGACTACCTAAATAAAAACAACTTTAATCCCAAAATGGCCGACATGTAGGTGCACGGAAAGCCTTTTCCAACTCCCCTAATATATTTTCTCATGTTAATAATTTTCATTTGGAATATAAAAATGCCTGCAACTTTTCGCATGATGTGATCGGTTTTTGGTATGTTTTTAGGATAAAACAAATTTTGTATTGGGACATTACCATAACTTACATACATTTTAAAGTCGAACATATAATTATTTTTATTGTTAGCCATGTATGTATGTATATATGTATGTATGTATGCACTATATATAATATGAATAGATAATATTCTTCTAGGACCAATTTTTATTAAGTAGCTGTGGATACTTAACTTATAAATAACATTTCAATCAACCCATTCGATTCATGGGTATATTAAATATAAATTAAGCTGGAAAATGTTCAATTTGAAAGAAAAAAAAAGTATTATGCATATGACGTTTCCCAATGAAACTCATGAGTACGATATTTTAAATAATTAATTTGTATTGGTCTGGCATCAGCTATAAGCGGCGGCATTTTTTTTTATGACTACCGTTATACTAGTATACCTACTATAGTTCTTCGACAGTATGAGCAGAGCCAGAGTACACACGCATATGTACTTTACCATTGACATTTTAACATAATAAGATCATTAAAAATATATTTGTTTAAATATTTCAATCTTAGTATCTGAGTATATAACATGATACATAGTTTTGAATTTTTAAAATAAAGAAATCTTTACTAGTCGAAAAGCTATGTGTAGCAAGCAATCTAAAAAAAATAATTCTAGTCGATTTGAAACATTTTCAGGCAATATCACTTTTAATTGATTTTTGCAGCTTCAGGCTTCAAATAGGAATCATTCTGACTTCAATGAGGCTTATTAATTTGACGTTCAATGCCATATATTACCAATTGCCCAAGTGATGACAGGTTTGATTTTAACAATATGTTAGTCTATAAGCTAATCTTAACTATTGCGACGGAAAAAAGGTTAATCCACTACTATCAGTCAAACAGTTTTGAAAGCTGTTTACAATTCAAAGAATAACATAGAATTATTTAAGCAACAAGAAATCAGACGAAATTTCACCTAATCTAGGTTTTTGAACAAAATAATCTAAAGAAGTAGCCCAATCGGGTTCAGAATTTAATTTAATTTAATTTTTGCTGTACAAATGAAATATACCTAGTCCTTATACCTAGGTACAACAGTTAATAGTAAAGATCAGATGAGAATAATTGAAAATGCACAATAATAAAATAAAATACAATAGAATACAGTACCAAATACTAAATTAAAAAGTAAATGAAGCATGTAGTAATGATGATGAGATGAGAGAATGAGTTAAAATGAAAATGAATGCGATTTGTAGGTAGATTTAAGTATAAGAACACTGCGCAGCATTAAGTTTCAATGTCATATAGCCAGTTTGAAGATACTGCACAACACCTAGTACAATACAGTTATGAACAGTTCATTCTTCGGCTAGAAATCTTTTGAGGTTTATATTAACTTTAAACTTATCTACACTAATAGATATATGACTGGAAAATACAGCCAAAACATATAGAAATATAAAGCTTTAATAAAGGATCATTAGGATCAATAGAGAAACCATAACCTGCCTTAAAACCTGCAAAAACTGAAGTTAAATGTGTTTAGGATAAGAATAGCCTAGTATAACAAAAGGGTTAAGGCCAAAGTGTATTTGCGTGTATTTTGTATCAACTTTTATTAGTAAGCTTAGTAGTTATTGTACCATGTACCCTATAAAAGGGTTCAATTCCCTATACCACTAGTTTTTCGTTCTATTCGATATGTCTGTTTCATTCCTTGTTCTATTTGCGTTGTCGGTAACCACCTCTGCTTACTGTCCTGCCCTGTATAGTCTGTATCATCGTAAATCGGATAACTGCACTCCAATAGAAAGTTTCACTGATACGTAATTCGTTCTCAATTGGGTCTAGTAAATTGTATAAGTCAATATTGGAGGGGAGACATACTGTTTTTAAGATGAAATCCTAATCTCCGTCTCAATAAAAACTCCTTGGGAATATTTTGTCGAGGTCGGTATTTAAACTCGAAACTTGATGTATGGTAGTCTGTAATCTATCAATCTATCAATACTAATAATATTAATACAAATAAAACGTTTGCTGCTAACGTCGTAGTTTCTGTAACTTCTCTTCTTGTGGATGGTTTGTTAATACAATACTGTTATAATGGATTTGAAGATGATTCTGCCACAACAAAATATTAGAGCCAATATAAATAATATTTTATGAAAACCACCACATATTTCAAATTCACACTCTCTCACATATAAAGTTCAAACAGCTTTATAATAAAAGCAATGGGTCAAAAAAAATTATAATTTATTCCTATTATTTAGAGTAATACTGGGAAAATTTATTTAAACGCATCTACTTGAAATTAAATAGCATCATAATATAATATTATAGATAGATATAGACATTCATGGCTCGATATTTTCTATGTTATTACCATTATATGAGTAAGTAGATACTTCTCATGTGTCCAATTAAATGAGTAGCATACTACTTGTAATAAGAGATTGAATATATGTATACGTACATATGTATGTATAAGCATTATGTAGCTACTACATTAAAAAGAGCCGTTAAATTAATTAGATTACATATTTAAATTAATATATTTTTAATTTATGTATATTATGCAAAATTTATTGGAAAGAACTTTTAGTTAATACGAGTATGTTAGATTTTGATATATTTTATATATTTAGTCTTATCAATGTTCTATATTCGGACCTTTACTAGTTTATTTTTAAGCTTATTTATTAATGACCCGCCAAATATTAATTTTGTTGTGCTGAATTTGATTGTCAGTATACATATGTACATATGATGCATAGCGGGGCTATAGCATTTTTTCAATGAAAAAAATGATTTATGATTTCCATCAAGTTGAGGATTAGCCAATGGGCTTATATTGAAGGTTTTGTGATTTATTTATCTACATTCTTGAAGGGTTTCATTTCTTGTACGTAGTTCCACATTTATAGGCAGGTCTATAATAGGTATGTATATTTTATTTTTATATAATTTTAAAATCGAAATTTGAAAAAGGCGGCAAATACATAATAAATTCAATTTTGTTGCTTTGTTCTTTTAAATAAATTTGCATTTTCGTATATAAAATGTGTTGGAGCTTATAGTGGTTTCACTGTGGGAGCATACCATGATAGGATAGCGGCCTAATTCAAACAGAAATACACTCCTTCAAATAACATTAAATCAATCGGGAAGGGAGAGGGAGAGGATTAAGTCGATTAACCTCTTTAAATTAAGCTATGTAATAAGAATTCTGGAAAAAATTATTAGATAAGTAAAACGTGTATTCTGGAGTGTGGGTAATAAGTGTTATTTTTAGGGGTCCAATTTATTTTGATTTTGTGTGTGAAAACCTGGAAAAATGTAAGTAACCAAAATCTATTATAAATATATTATGACATAATGGGTAGGTATACTATATCGGTAATAATATAACTCAAAAACCAATCATAAGCCCTGTATCTATCTTAAACTACTGTAATGTCTTTACAGTGACAATTCCAGTTCCAATTCTTGCCTATTTTTATTGGTAATAATTCCGGTCTTTCTATCAACTTGAGAGTTCCTCAAGGATATGTTTTAGGAAGTGTACCACCTGAAGGTTACAGATTTACTAAGTGCTAATGACGCTCAAATGTATCTTATGGATAAATCTGCAATATTTTATCTTAATAATAAGTAGACATTTTTTTTATAGAAATATTACAGTATGTACTAAGAAACAACCAAAATTTACATACATTACTTTCATATAAATTAAAAATAAAACACCAGTTCCAAAATTTTTAACACTGTAAAAACTAATAATCATTTCGCCAGGATTTATAATTATTTAGGCGCCTATGTTTAACTTTTGTACGTCTTATTTTCGTTTCGATTTATTTCTTTTTTGAGACCACATTCGTTGTTTAAGCAAATTGCCGCGGTTGCTTACTGTTAGTTGTACGAATATCTATAAACCTCACGAAATATTGTAATAATAAAACCTATAGAATTGAAATTGCATTTGTGTTATTGTAATAATCACAGGTGTAAATATAATTTCACAATATTATTTTTGGTTATAGGTTTATACGTATATGCCTACATAACATTTATACATGGAAACTATAAAATTAATTAGTTACATAACTAAAATAGCGACTTTTTAAAGTGCTAACCATACAATAAATATTAGCATAATCCAGGTGGTAAAGGTAAAGTCTCTATCATAGCATTTGTTTCATCTGCAATAAAAGTTGCTAATAAGAACATCATAGGTTAAAAAAATTAGTCACGCCATGTCTCATCTCAATTTTTATACATTGGAATATTTGCAAAACATTATTTTAACTTTTTGCTATTTAAAATATCTTCTCTGAACATAAATCTGTCAAACATATTGGTAATACTTAGTTCTTCTTCTTTTTGGAAAATTGTTTAGAATATTTCTTTTGACTTATTCAACATTTTGTGCATTCTTTTAGCGGTTTTTCTTTAAACTTAAACACTTAAAATGTGCTATAGCACGTTTACCACTCCTTCTCATCAAATTAATTAGTTTTCGAAAAATACCATAGCTTTATTATATTTTATTTTTAGCTGATATTTCTTCTCAAAGTTAGAATAAGAATTGTTTGTTAATTGCTGAATCGAGCCAATACATATGACTGGTATTTTGCCGTAAGGTGCATATTTTATACAGACCAGAACTTCTATAATGATCTCTTCTTTTTAAATTGGACATCCCTATGATCATATTACTAATATTAATAATCGTTGAAGAAGTAGAAGCATGATTATTACGGTTTTGCCACAGAACTTTACTTTACTGCTCTTACGGTCTAATTTATTGACCTTTTCAATACCACTTTATCCGATCACCCAGAGTAAGATTAGAAACATATTTCCGTTTTTAGCTTTTTGGTGTAAATCGTTACGTTTCAGCAAGAGTTTTTTTCATAAAGACTGTCTTATTCATTAGAACCTCTTTTGTTACCGCAAATGTGTCTAAGCATTCAAATCGGAGTAACATTTTACTCTCGATAATTTCATAGCATAATGTTTTTTACATTGCTCACCAGCCTAATTTTTTTTTCTTTCTAGAATCTAGATCAATGTTAAGCATAAACAGAGAAGAGTAACGTTTTTGCATTGGAGCAGTTCGGTACAGTTTTTTTATTAAATGAAATCTGTCAATGTGATTCTCCTTAGCGCTGTAAATATTACTGCAGCGTAAGTCTCTGAATTCTCTCATAACATTTTGTTGTTAAAATATTAAATTAATGGCACAATCAATGTACATATAAGGATGTCAAAGTTTTCAATATTTTGTCAAATCACTTTGTTTTTTTTTGCACCGAAATCCATTTAAGTTATTTGTCTAACCGGTTATTGGGATGTCCTTTTTATTCACGATTTAGAGAGAATTAATATGTTACATATACATACATACATACATAAATCAATCAAAATAGAACCTGATAGGTATTAGAAAGACAAAATAAGATTCGCTAATGTTCCTAAGTAGTACAATAGTACCTAAAGTTAATGTTCTGAGTTCGAGTGTGTTAATAACAATATACTTATTAATGATATCATTGGTGAACCAAGTCCTTACGTCATCATAAATATTACGAACGTATTCATATGTTGAAAGTGATAATTTTTTCTTCAACAAAATGGTAAAACTGTACTATTACCAAAAATGAATTGTAATTATATTTTATATTCGAATCATTCAATATCTAACTTATTTCATTTAATGTACATATGTATGCTTAGCGTATATCTTTTTTTCTAGTATGACCTCTAACTTGTAACTATGTTTTACAAAAAAATCTTAATGATTCACAATTTTATTAACATTTTTACTCAGCTGAAAAATAATTAACAGTGTGCTAAAAGTAAGTATGTATTTCTTTCAGTTTTTATATTTCTTCGCATTTTAATATCTCAAAGATAAGCTTTTATATTCTTCACTTCAGTGGTTCACAACCTGGCATTAGCGTAGGGCATAGTTTCAAATTAATATTAATACTTTTCATTAAATTAAAAATGTATATGTACCTACATATGTATACATATGATCGGTGACAATATTCGAAATTATTCTGTAAGTTGAATTTATTTTATTTCCATAGGAAATCGACAACATTGAATGGTTGATAGTTGAATTTTTTTTTTAAATTACTTGCAAAAAAACAATTCAGAAGTGTTAATTTTAACTTAATGTAATTACATAATTCATAAGAGAGCAGAGAAAATAGAATTTTAGAGATACACTTTTAGATCACAATAATAAAATGTCCTTTTTAAACATTAATTGTGATTATGTTTTTATATCCATTGGTAGTGAGTTATACTATAATGTGATCTTATAATAATCATCATTAAATGTAGTTTTATTTCTACGTTGCTTTAGCGGTACTCAAAACATTCATCATTCCGCGTACTCCAATTACGAAACTCTGTTTTACTGTTTCGGCTATATATGTACATATATATTGATTATATATGCATATATTGTTGGTATTCTTGTGGTTTTCTTCTTTATTTATTGTATGCTCTTTGATATGAGTCAAAACTCTAAGAATTTCGGCTAGGTACCCAACCCCCTTTTTTATAACCGTAAGACCGATTAACATTTTCATATAAATAAGGTTGCTTAACTCGAGGTTAAGCGTAGATATGTATTTTTATTTTTCCTTCCAATGTTAACAATGCATTTATTACGTCAGCTTTATTATGCAGTTTACTATTTTAATTCGCGACTTTTTGCATTGCGAAAAAAAAACACAATGAATAGATGCTGACCTTCACGGCGCAGAATTTAGTCTTGCGATTTTTAATTAATGGAAAATAAGTTTATATTATATATACATACATTATACATTAATGTATAAATTATATTATATAAATGATAATATAAGTATGTACTACATACAAAATAAAAATATATAAATATTATATACATTGTACTAGATATTTATTTATATAATATTTTAAATAACATTGATTCATTGATTCATTCACTCGGAATATTGTCCCTTCAAATGCATCCAAAACAAACAAACACTCACACACGAAATAATGTTATTGTTTACTATAATTGAACAAATCAATTTTGTAGGACATTCATCCCAAATATTAACTGTCCTAGCATGTTCCACTGTAATTAACTTTTTGTGTTTTGTTCTACTGCGACGTGTTGGCCGGTTTTGTCCTATATCATTAAAGCAAAATTTGTGACGATTTTTTTTTTCTTATAGGTATATAATTTAGTTTAGTTGTAATGTCTGATGATGAGAGTTAACAAAATACAAGGCCAACAATTTTTCATCATTTAAGTATTGTTTTATTATTTTCTTGTAAAAAACTTTAAATTTTATCATATTCAAACTCTGTTGTGTGGTTTGTCACTAAACTATCATTCGGTATATGTTCATGGTTCGAATTCCCCTTTGGTTAAGTTTCATACCTCTACGCAAATCATCGAATCCTTTTATTTAAAGTCACTAATCAAGAAGCGCATCATATTATTTGGAAAATGAATTAAATGTCCTGAATAAGTCTATAGAAACATGTTCTATATAATGAAAGACAGTAAGATTCTTTCTGTATATACTCCAGCATAGGTATGTACGTACATATATCCTGGCAATAAGGGCTTTGACTTTATACCTACTATTTTGAGCTTAGTGTTTTTTTTTTGGGACAACAACTTTTTCAATGTTTTTACACTGTCTGAAACTTATTCCCGTCTAAAAATTCTCTAAATTTTTACTTTATTCACTTGTCTTTTGGATACTTGGTGAAGAAAAGACAAATGTTGTCTTTCTAGCTACAGACTCATGAATTTCAATTTTGAGAATCTTATTTTTGTATACACATATATACACTTTTGACATACATTTTCACTCCTACTTATATATACCAATATTAATGAGATAAAACACAAAGCAAACACGTATGTGAATGCATGTGATTGACTAGCATTACTTATACATAGTTAGTTATGTATGTATGTATAAATTAAATTTTTCCACGAATTTATAAAAAGAAAATTTTGATGCTGACTGTTAAAATAATTTTGCTTATAAATATTCACTTCGCTTGATTTAAAAGAAAAAATCAAAAATGTGAATTTAAATCAAAACAAAGATAAAAACAAATATAAGACACACCTTAAGCAAAAAAACAAAAATAAAATCATTAAGTAAAAATATTAATATCAACTTTTATACAAAAAACATAACTGCGCTGTTTTTTTTGGGTACATGCGTTTCATGTGTATATTATGTATGCATGTATATAACCTACCTAATCGTGTTTCTCTTTTATCTACCAACATCAAAAAAAATAACTTAGAAAAAGCTCTGAACAGCGCGCATCTTTTTATTTTTATTCATTCGTTCGCGCATATTAATATAAATTTTTAAAAGTCGGCGCTTTATTCCAACGGCCGGCCGGCTGCGCCCCACGGCTAGCATAATTGGCAAAGACAAATTACTTTTAACTACTTCCACTGTTTTATTAGTAGGTAAATTTTTTTGTTTTGTATATTTGATTTATTTGCAACGTTTTAAATTTCAACTATGTTTATGTACCTTTTGTATTAAAAATGGTTAACTCCTATGATCATTAAGTTAAACTTACATGACCCTAGCCTAGCATTTATCAGAAGTCGATAAGCACACATTACAGGTGATTTTACCGGTAGGTTTTTTTGTTTTTTGTTTTTTTTTTTTGGTGAAAAATTTGTATCTCTATAAAAACATCAATAAATCTTAATCCAAAATCCACACAACCTTTCATACTGAATATTATAAAAGGTGTATATACTTACTTATATAAAGAAAAAAAAGACCATATTTAATGCATATCCGTACATCTCATCAGCTAATTATGTTTACAAAAAATCTTCTGAAGATTTCCACTAAATGTGGTTATTGTTTTTTCGATAATTCAATTTTTTTAAACAGCATGAGCCGAGAAAGAGTGTAGAAAATTGTATTAAAATTATTTTTATTATAAATGAACAAAAAGTCAATTTTTATAAATTACATATCAATTCACATGGCTAGTTATACTTAGATAAAAAATAAAATAAAAATAAAAAAAAAAAAAAAAAAAATTAGACAATACCTTATAGCCTCTGATATTCATTACTGAGGTATGTATAATGTGAAAATATGTAAACCATAGATAATTTCAATACAAAGCACTAATAACCATGACAAATGATCGCTACTATGGCTACTGTACAACCAGGAACTTAATAATGGCAACAGCAGGCATCTTTTCAAAAAATGTAGGCACCACCACATAAATATTTATTATTAATATTGTGTGTACCTATTTTAAATGCGGTTTCACAAATATCTTCGGTTCACTAATTTATTAGCCCTTTTTTATATTATAGGTATAAGATATAAGTATAACAGACAATATTTTAAATATTTATACTTTACAAAATGTCAATATAAAATGATATGTAAACTACATACAATGTACAGTGTACACTATATAATGTGCATGTAGCGAAATTTACTAGAAAGTACCTTGAAACAAGACTGAAAGTATTGCATATATTAATTCAAGGAATTGTTATTGTATCTAATCAATTAAAAATGTTAAATAATTGGAACAGGTGCATAGTAATTTTGTCGTGATAATTTTTTACTTCACTGTTATTGCAATGTTGTTATTATATTAATAATAATAAAATAATAAAAATACCCTTCAGCTCAGTGTGTTGGTTGTATAAAAAATTTCTTCTTTTTTTTATATTATTTTGTTCCAATAGAATGGATAAATGATAGACAAGTAACTGTTGGAAATTTATATTTTCTTAGTTGTAAGTAATTTTTAAAATAAGCAAAAAAAAAAATTCTCTAAAACGCTCACCTGTAAAATTTGCTCATTGTAAAATATTTGAAAATGCCGCGCATTTAATACAGCGTTGCGCAGCGGTTCAGTCACCTCTGTATGTGAAACCACCAGCCGCCACAGTAGTAATCGGTTTTTTTATATGACATATATGTACCTACCGACTCGTTGGTACAACATGCTGTGCACAACGAAATATAATCGGAAATTAATTACCTAACTATTAATAAAAAAGAGGTGACGGAATCGACAAAGAACAAGTAATACAATGTTTGATAGATTGGTATAGTGTTTTCAAATGAAATGAAAAAAACCTGTGTGAAAATTTACTTTATGGACCTGAGAAGAGTTTTCATTCTTTATTATTTCTTTCTTTCGGATAACAATCTGTTTTAAATCTATTTCAACTCAACGAAGATTACAGATTAACCTGTTTTTCTGTTGCTCACGAGGAATAAAGGGAGTCCATATTTAAATTTGTTACGTATTTTAACATTCGACATTTTTAACTTTTTATCTACATTTCAATTTAATAATAATAAAATTACTGGCACAACCTACCCAGGTAAATATAGCCTAGTTGGATTCGGGTTAAAGTCGAATTCGAACCATCCAACCTTTAATCAATCATACGATAACTACTCGAGAAAAATATGAAATGTACGCGTTTTGCTCAAGTGGAAAATTAACTTTAATTAAAATTAAATTATATTAGAATTAATTACAAAAGAAATCTACAACTTGAGTAAAGGGAAGATTTAAATTTTAAAATGTACTTAGATTTTAAATTTTAATTACAATTAAAAAAAAATATTTCTTCATGTGTAGATCATTGAAACGGAAATCTGAAAAATCATTTTATTTCTTATTAATATCATTTCAGATGATACTCTTCACTTTTAATTAGGATTACGTCGAAAATCATTATTTTCATCATAAATTTATTAAGATCGTTAATACCATAAGAACTCAAATTAATTGGCATTAATAATTATAAATAAGTTTAAGTTTAAGTTTAAATACATTCTTAGTACTTTAAATATTACCCAAGAATTCTTAGATTAAAATATTTAAAATAAATATATATTTTGCTCTTTTCTTAAATAATATTGTATCTATATGTTTTCTATTTTCAATAAAACTTTTTTATTTTAGAGTTCTTGGAATAATGCACACGCATGCAATGCCTACATGCTACATACACATACAAAATACAAGATCGACCGTTTCCGTTTAGTATAGGTATATAACATATACATATTGTAGCTGCCAATGGTGCTTATCAATATTGCAATAGGGCGTGAAAAATGTAAGTATAATATTCCACATTTAATTCAGAATTGGCTTTTGATTAAAATTTAATGGTTTTATTTCACTAAACAATAAATACAAACATACATATTCAGAAAAACAACAGCAAACAATTGTATGTCGGCTGATCATAGTCTGATATTAATTGAAGACACGTATGAATGCACACTGCAATAAAAAGATACTAACAATAATACAGGAGAACCTCATTAATTCGGACCCCATTAAGCTGGATTGTTAATCCGGACAGGCATTTTCAAAAAAAAATAAAGAAAAAAACAAAAATGCGTTTAAAATGCTAAATTGCAGATGCGAAGCTTTGCAAACTACACATTTATCACGCTTCTATTAACCTTCATTGTAAATAAGTCGATCGCTTTACCATACACTACGCTTCACATCTTGTGTATTATGTTTTTTTTTTGTACACTGGTACAGGTTGTTTTAACTATTCCTTGCGGACTTTCATTACCCCGTACGACCTAGAGCCCCCGTAAATTCGGATAAACGAGGTTCCACTGTAATTTAATTTATGCAAAATAAAAACCTGACGCAAAGACTTCTAATGTGAAAACATAACCTGGAAGCTTATTTTGCTTCCACGTATATATAAAAATGTCACATATTTTGCGATCCAAAAACTAACGTAATACTGATATTATTTTAAATGCACACGCATTCACAATCATTTAATTTAACTTATACGCGCTTATGACGTATAAACGTTCTAAGAAAGAAATATTATTGCGGGTGGAAATTTGTGAAACCAGTTTCAAGAAAAATTTTTATATTCTTTTGTCTAAAAAGTGTTTGTAACTAAAAGAAACAACAACAACAAAAAGACAAAAAAAGAATTGAAAAATTTAACGCAAACAAATAAAAAGAATAATATACAATATAGTACTGTATAATACTATATGTAACATGATAAAACTACAAAACATTAAACGCTTGCGCTTAACTTTGTAATTTAACCCTTTTTTTGTCTATATAATTAATAAGGTATGGTTTTAGCCAATTTAATATCAACTAAAGGAAGAAAAAAAATGTGTTTCATTGAAAATTTTTGTTTGTATGCTAGATGTAATTTATTGATAGTGGGCGTGGAGGTCTAATTCAATTAATTCTTATGTTTATACAATTTAAGAGACTGACATACATATTGGCCAATAAATGTCATTAAAAGACCATATATTATGCATAATAATCGAGTTTGGTGTCGTCCGTCTAACTCATTTTATTTCAAACTTTGATATTTTGGAGTATATTTAATAGAAATAATAAAAAAAAAAAAATTAAACAGACAAAACAAATAATATGGTTAAGTGAAAGCATATTATTTGAATTGTGAGCTATGTTGGCTAAATAAATCACTTTAATTGATAACATCCTCTTAATAAAAGCAACTTGTGACATTTTTTTTTTATGTATTGTATGCATATATGTGGTTTTATGACAATTTAAGTGATCTTAATAAAATATAAACGTGAATTAGTTAGGTATCAAAGAGTCATATGTACACTATATGTACATCGATCATTGGTCATGGTCAATTAATGACAATACCATAAGAAAATTAGTGTAACTGTTCTATCTATTTCTAGTTAACTTAACACTTTTTGTAGATTTTACCGTTAATTATATAAGAGTACATAAGTATAGTCTCAAACTTCCAGTCATTTTTTTTTTTAAATAATTTAACTACAAAAAAAATAATAATAAGAAATGTGATTCAAAATAATTTTTTATTAAAATTTCTAGAATTCGTATTGAAAAGATCAACGTAAGTGGTTCTGAAGGACATCCATAACTTCTGCATTTTAATAAATAACTCAAAACGTTTTAATCCCACATTTAACAAGTTTTTGTATAAGAGTGTATTACACCTATTAGAGTTGTCTATAATTAATTTCAGAATAGATTTCTGTCCACTTTTCAGAGTTTTAAATAGGCATTTAAGTTAAAGTATCAAACTGTTTAGAAGATAGTAATTATGCCCAATTCTTTGTTTAGACGATGTTTTATTATCATTATTTGTTATTAAAACATCTGCAATTTTACTATGTTCAGTATGTCTTTTTTTGCACGGTTTTCGTTGGAATGTATATACCGTGTAAAAAAAGGAGTTGGGTATATCTTTATTGGTAAACGAAATAATTCTATTGTCTACTTAACACGTAGAGCGCCACTTTGACCTCGATCAACATTTTTTTTTTTAAATTTAAAGCAAAACTGTCCCACCCATATATTTTTTAGCACACTGTGGGACCAAAGAATAGATAGAATAGATTATGTCTATGTTCACCGGTGGACATATGGCGCTGTATGTGTTAAAGGCTGATCATTGCACTAATAATTGATCTTGATTTTCATAGAATTAATTACAAAAAATAATAATGTTATGAACAGTTAACGAAACGCCACTGCATATTATGTGTAATACAACAAATTTTTATTTAGATAATTGGGCTAAAATTGAATGCATGAAAAATACCAACTAAAAATCTACCCGACTGAATAAATTTTATTAGATATTTTATTGTCATTTTTTAAACTTCTACAATACATACATATACATATGTTTAATTGTATATGCTTTGTCTAAAATCAGAATTGTTCAAATTTTGTAATTATCATAGTTAGAATTTAATTCTGCAATTAAGTAATTAAATTGTGCGTGTTGAATGGTGTTAATATTAGTTTTGTATAAAAATTAATATAAATCATTGAAACTAGAATTTTTCGAATTATGAATGAGAAATTATAGAAATTAAAAAAAAAATATATATGGTGTAAATCCATTGATACTATAGTCAGTATGTATGTATTTTGTAGTTGCAACAATTAAAATTCCACTATTTCTATTATGTGCTGATTCATTTTCATTTTCTTAATTAATGTTTTATTAGATTTCACTTAGGTTGCCATATAGTATTTTTAGTGATTTGATTTATTTGCGGCGAAATATTAAATTGAATTTTGTAGTAGATACTTTTTCTTATTTAGGTAATGTCATTGATTCCACTATTCTATTCTAAGCTTGCACATCTACATATACCAAAAAAGTTCAATACATCAACCTGTAACAAATACTACCCAGAAGTACAAGTATATGAAATTCAACTCCCTATATTTATTGAATTAGAATGAAAACCAATTTAATAAACAATATTATCGTGTCTATTTTACCGCTATCAATATGTCATGTTAAATTTAACTTGAAATCAAGTCTTTTATTTAAGTCTTTATATATGTATATGTATGTATGTATTGAGAATATATAAGATAGGTATTGCACATAATTCTGCATAAAATAAATTTCTTCATTTATGTAAAGAACTTACTTTGCTGAACTATTACCAATTTATGTATTACATCATTATGTAGATAGACTGGTGTCGATTGAAAATACAAAATATAATTTCAATTTAATTAATCACTAGATGTATTACATATAGATAGTGAGCTTTTGCTTAGTTTTTTGTCCACTTTTTAACATTTTAAGAAAACCCACTGACTATATTCATATAATACGTTACATTCTTATATCTAAGTGAGAAACTGCTTTCCTTATATAGATTTTTTTGCCAGAATGAATTTCTAATACAAATTAAAAATTATAGCTATTTAGGTACCTACTCTGAAAATGCACGACAAAGATCATAATCCTTCTCGCTAATGACATCCAAAACATTGAACACTGTTTCCGTAAATTGGCTTTGCAGGCACAAAATTGGAAATACTTAAGAATCATCGAAAAACAAACATGGGAAATGTTTTGAGCATTGTTATCAACAAGTTTCGTCGGGGAACATAATCTATATATGGCGTTTTCAAATTTCTTATGACAGTTTTATGAGTTACCGGGCTTTAATTTACAGATCCACCGAAAATACAAACAAATATTTGATGTTCCAAAAAATTATTAAATATTCGGCAAAAAAAAAACAATATTGACATGCACGCACAAGGGATGTTCTAGTCGTAACATCCTGTAATACAGTTATATGACAAAATTGCCTTTAATTTTGTTTAATGCAAAGATGACAGCGCAATAAAAGTTTCTATAAAAAAACAAGCACAACTTCTCATCTGTAATATAGTTTAAAAGTTTCAACAGTAATGTTTTTGCGATGTTCACTTTTACAGTAAGCAGAACTTTAACCGCATCATTTTCTCCTAACTATAGTCTAATAAAAAAAGGGCTGTATATGTACGTCAATAATGCGGACAATTATTTAATTATAAAAGGCATCTCGGACTTATATACAAAAAATTAGTTTTGGCAAAATAAGGAACAAAAACGAAAATCATCCGAACTCTGTCCAATAGATAAATAAATAAATATTTTGAAAATTTAGTATAAAATATTCAGTCTTGCGTTGTAAATGTTCTAATGTAAAAATACATTTTATAATATTGTTGACTTCTAATATATCGGTTCTTAAATAATTTTTTTAAAAATTTATACATATTACTAAATACCAACCTGTGTTTGTGTTAATCCTAAACTAGCTGCTAATTCTGCTCGTTCCGGTAAAGCTAAATATTGTGTTCTTTGGAATCGTCTATTTAACTGTTGTAATTGTAATGAGCTATATATGGTTCTAGGTTTTCGCATTTTCTTGCCTTTTCCATTGACTCGTAACCCCGTCTCCTCGCATTTATCTAAAACATATATGAATATAAGTAAAAACAACAAATAATTACATTTTGGTGACATTTTTTAAACATTTCACTAGCATTATATTTTTCAAAATGTTCAACAAACATTTGACAAACATTTGCAAATAATAACGATAGTTTAATTGTTTGAAAATTGTATTTTATATGTGTATGAACAAAACATTGCTTGATTATTAGTCAATAAATCAATAAATGTAGCGCTTCTTAAAATGTATGTAGTAATACTATAATATCATAATCCAGAATTTTTATATACTCGTATGGTATTTACAAAAATAAATGTCATATAGACTTTTTTCGCCATTTTACCCACAAGAATTTTTAAAAACTATACCCCCCAGCTTCTACATACGATTGGAGGAACAATTTTTTTTGGTCCCGACGATATGTGTTATGTTATTTTTTTTTGTGTTACTTTTATTCCGACAAGAAAACCAACAAAGCATTAAATTTCTGAAAAAATTAAAATAAAAAACAACACATTTTAATTTTATAATAAAATAAATAAAACTTAATTTTTTTTAAAAAAATGTTTCTTTCTATTACAAATGAAACATTACTTCCTCATTGCGGTTGATAAAACATAAAATCAAATGAATAACATTGAATTGAATCGTATATAGATCCAAGAACGGATAATTGTTTGTCGTTCAGAGAAAACTAAATAAATTTTGAATCCAAATGGAAATAACTTTTCCTGTTCTTTGATTAGACATCTTCAAGTTTTTTTTTTTTTTTTCAATATTTTAAATAATGGGACGAATACCTTTGGCAATTTATTGATCGATAAAAAAAAACTCATTGAAGATGAAGCTGAAATTTTTTGAAATGAACGTGCAAAGTATGTAAATTCTCTCCTAACAAAGATGATTATCGTAACATTTATGTAGAGTAGATGAAGGTTACTGATTATTTTATGATCACCAGATAAATAATGTTTATATGTACCTACACATCAGAAACAAAACCTGAAAATTGCATTTGAAGTCTGGAACATTGCTTATAAGTACTATCGGAAAGGATATCCGCTATAACACGTTCAAATAACTTATTTTTAAGACTAATCCTCCTTATTTTTAAGACATAATTTCACTTCAACTTAGACATTAATTTAGAAACAAAGAATTAATTAAAGAAATATTGCACTAAATTAATTTCTATTGGCATCTTTTTAGTGTGTTGCTCAAAAAGCTCGTTGAATCTTTTTTTAATTAAAAATTACAGGTAAATTGATAAAATTAAAAATTATGTATAGACAAGTTTATCTATAAGTAATTACATAGTGTAATGTAAACATTATAAATAAACTTGCAATTACATTATGATTATGTATATACCTCAATTTTGTCTTATGTTGGCTGACGTTTACAAAAAAGATCGAAACTTAGGATACATAGTCCAACATTTTTCGAGATGCTTTTCATGCTATGTAGAAAAACATAAAAAGATTAACGAAATTAAAAAGTGTCAGCTACCTAGTAAGGATTATTAATAATTTGAGAATATATGAAAATCTAATTAACATTCAATTGAGAAATGAGTTGAAAAAGATATCAAATTTCGGATTTTGAAATTTTATAATTTCCATAAAATGTTTAATCAATGTATTTTGATTTTTAAAATACTATTTCGAGACTGTCAGATAATTTGATTAAATTAAAACCTATTTGGAAATATACATACGTTATACGTAGAGCAGTGGTGTTTCTTTAAACGGTTCATGTTGTTCACTATTAACAATACAATTCTTCAATAACCTTATTCTTATTGCAGCAGTGATTTTTTATAATTGCATTCGGTTGTTTATTTTATTTCTATTAAGCACCTTCTTAAGTTAAAAAAACTTACTACATACATAATGTATATGTATAATTTTAAAATTTTCGTGAGTGACCACAACCATTTTTTCGACTTAAACTGTTCTGACAAATAGCCACAAAAATATCAATAATAAATTTTAAAAACTAAGACTAACATCTTATTTAGTTTGTCATTAATTAAGCCATTTGTACCTACTAAATTTAGCCAAAACACTTTTTTTTCGTGTTGAGTGAATTAATATTCAATTAACAACTCTGACATTCTGCCTAATGTCCGCAACCAATTGCAATTGAAGAGTTGCATTTATTGTTGCAGTAAACCTAATTTAAATAATAAAAGAAAAACCGTTTTCAACTAAGTCAACCCATCAATCATAAATATAGTTATCATTACATATACTATAGAGTACCTGTGTCATATACCAATATATTACATATAATATGAAATGTTAATTAATAGTAAGACAAAATCGTAAAAGAAGTACCTACCTATCCATATACAATACATATCCATATGTGTGCCAAATATTATTTTATTTCACGCTATGCGATTCTTACTATATTTCCAGACAAAACATTTAATAATTGCAACTATAAATATGTATGGATATGTAATGTTTACATTTAATTGTAGGTAGCTACTAAGTAAATTTCAATTGTAAAAAAAAAAAAAAAAAAAATGATCTAAATTAGTAAATACTACATTTATTGTGGCTTTTGTGTAGGTAATTAATTGCGTGTATTTCTCGTTGAGCTATTTGTTTGTCTATATTGACGACTTAATAAATTATTAAAGAATCACTTACGGGTATGAAAAGCAGAAAAATGGTATTTGATGTATTGTTAATTTATTCAGTTTATTCTAGTTTTTCTTTATACATATATATAGTAAATTGTATACTTTTATAGGTAGGTATGATGTGGCATTACCGAAAATTATCGTAATATTTATCTCTGTCACTACTATTCCAACTAATAAATATAAATGGAAAATAGAATGATGTGGATATATGCAACTAAATAGGGAAGTATATACGGAATGCTAATTTTTTTAATTAAAAAATATAATAGGTACATAAGGTATATTTATGTATTATGTATATTGTATATATATTGACATACATATATATATGTTCCTACATATGTATGTATATGCATTTTAGAGAGATATTTATTGCTAGTAGCAAACAGGGGAATACATTTCGTATAAAATATAGAATTTAGCAGAATTTTAAATGTATTGGATTTTTGTTGTTGTACAATTTTTTTATAAATCGCCGGGCATTGCACCGATCAGACTTTTTTAATATTGAAAATTATCAAAAAAAAAAAAACTTCAATTATTTTTTATTGTCAGACAAAATTTTAGAATTATCTATTAGTCGCGTGTGCGTTTTTAATCAAGTATAATTAGTAGTACAATTAAATAATGTCAACTTAAATATCTTTGGCTAGTGTAATAAGCAAATGGTTAAATGACCCATTCAGTTGTATAAATTTGGAGTTTTCAGTATATAAAAAGTTAAAATAATAAATTTGACTATTAAGCTGAAAACAAACAGCCAATAAAACACATTTCTTAAGAAGTTTCTGTCCTACAAACACCAATCAAATAATTTTAAAATTAATTTTTTAGCTTAATTGTCGCTTAATTTTAGGTAGATTTTTCATGAAGTTTAACCAAAGCTTATATATTTTGAATTATACCACCTAGAGACTTCATAAGTTTAATGTTGTTTTACAGAAATCATCATTATTTTTTGTAATAATTTAAAAGTCAGTAAAGTCATACTGTAATGTATGGATTTGAACAGTGTCTTTAGCAACTCAAATTTACTAAACCTACTATATTTAAACTTAGTATATAAGTATAAAGAGTATGAGATGGTAATTGAAGAGTGAACAATATTTATTTGACGAACAAATAAACCGAGTAAAAGTAAGATGAAGATCACGTTGCTTGATTTTCTTGAGGAGAAATTACGGATACAAATCTGGCTCCTACAACACAAAAAGAAAATTGTGAAAATTCTCGTATAACACGATAAACTTTAGCACGGTTTCACTCAAACACGATAAGAAAATTGCGAAAATGTATGTACCTAGTTGCTCTTAGTCTCATAAAACACGGTTTCGTACAAAACGTACCTGTAGTGTTAAGGAGAAATTACGAAATATGGAAGTTAAAAATGGCAACATTTAATTGGATAAAAACCTGGAAATTTGACTATTTTAGAGAATTCTGCTAAATAAATTTTGTTATTTGTCCTTTAATTTCCCATTCATACTACGATAAAATTTTGCTATATCAATAAAATAACGATTTTTGGACCAAAAAACCAACACAAGTCACCCATATGTCATGCATTATTTCTCCCCTCTACTAATGTACATGATATAGGTTATAATATGATAACATCCCTATATTATCCCTTTTATTTTATTACAATGACTAATGAATCGGCTCTATATTCCAAAAAAACATATTCAAATGTGTGATAACAAGCCAATCGACCGTAATAGCTTTATGTTTTTATTTTTGTACACCATCTAATCTAACACATCATATGGATCACAAAATGAATATTCAAAATTAAATACAAATTATTTATTGATGAACAAGTACAGTAGTTCAGTTTCCATACATCACAAATTGAATGAGATTTATATCAGTCAAGTGTGTAATGTACGCATAATTTAATAGAATTGTAATAATACATTATATGAAAAGAAGAAAGATGCCCCATGATAATATTCCTTCTACAATATATTAATCAAGTAGTAATTGATTACCTAGTTGTGTTATTTTTAAGTTATTTGTACTATATTGTATTATGTTTTATTGTTGGGATAATATAGGGTTGATTTAAGTCAATGATAATCTAGAAGCTATTCAAAAATGAATTACAATATTTTTTTTATATGTATTTTATGTGTGTATACGCATTCCACATAATAAATATAAAGCCAATTTGGCAATTCAACATTAACTGTAAATTAACTTGTTATTCATTTATTCAATGTGTTTATTTATTAAACATACATTGTTTTTGTTATACATAGTATTTTTTTAATTTTATATTAATTCAATTGTAACGGATGGGACATTCTTAAAAAAAATTATTCCGATTACTTGGGAGACAAAGGTTTCCTTTCCCGTAGTTTTGTGAATATTTCTGTAGGAGAAATTCGAAAAATAAAAGTTTTCAAAAGTAAAATTGGAAATAGGTTCTAGACCTAACTCTTAGATAGTAGAAAATATTGTATTTTATCAATATAAAGCCAATTTATTTTCATTTTTATCTAATTATTATATACTTAATTATAATTTTCAAAATTTAAAGAAAAACAATTCCATATATAACTAATAATAATCACAGAAACACCAACATATACATATACAGTCTATAGCGATCAATAAATTACGCCCACTAAACTCATTATAGTAATCAAAATATTTACTGTAAGACGTTAAACTGTCTTTAAACAAGAACAATACAAAATATTTACGTTTTTCTATAAGAAATGCCATTTTTTTTCCTTAGAGGTCAAATAAAAAAGTTTAACGAATAAAATATTTAAATTTCTTTAATCAAATATAATGAACGAAATCTAAAAATAATCAAAGTCGAGCCATATTCTCGTGATTGTAGATGTTGTCAGAGTCAAGCGTTTCTATGACAAAATTAGTGTTAGAAAGTGGATGCATCTTTTAATTGAAGAACAAAGAATGCTTTTGAATTTTTATCTATTCTATTTCGACTATAAATAAAACAACATCGGAAAAAATTAATCATTTTTGTAGATGGGAAATTTGTAAAAATAAAAATAACCGAAAAATCAACATTTGACCTCAACAAATGGAATAAAAATATTTCTTATTATCATGCTGACATTTCATTTAACACTTTAATGATGTAAAGCAAAAGTGTCATAAAATTATAATTTAGAATAAGAATTAGTAGAATTTGTACATACTATATTTGACATGATACATCTTTGTACAGGGTGGCAATTAGTCAAGTCGTCGCTATATAGGTGTTAGCCATTTTAACCATTTTAGGTCAACCATTTCTTACTAATAACATTTGCTTACGGGCGTCTATATCTACCTACGCACAAACCTTCAATTTAATTTTAAATATGGTTCAACCCTATCAACTGGAAAATACAATATTGTACGTGTACGACTACGCCAACCACGCATAGCCTTACAAAATTTGATCTTAGATTTTATGATTGATTCTATAAAAAATATGGAACACTACGAAATAAAAATGAAACAAAAAAAAAAAAAAAACACAAATAATATAAACACTAAAATATGTATTGTTATGTACATACAAATGAAAATACATAAATTTCCATTTACTGTGCCTACCTAATGTTTGAGTTTATAATTTTCCCGCTAATTCTACACGATTTGGGAATTGACTTCCGAAGTATTTATTGATTTTTGTTCCATTAAACGAACGGTCTCTAGTGCTATTTATGTTATTACAATAAATAATGGATAAGAGAACTGTAATTATACAACAGGATTATGTAGATTTTGGTTTTTTATGTTTTATACAGACGCAAATAAAAAAATAGTGTCACTATTTCCTTGTTTTTTTTTCAATTGTTCATTAATATTGTATAAACTTATAAAACCTTATCAATGTCCTCATTATATATAATATAATTTTATTTTCAATTTTGTGCTCACCCTCACATTAATTTTTTTTATTTTGTTTAAAACGTATAAATATGTACGTACATAGATAATATAGTTAAGTGATCGGAATGCGTTAAATCTACTAGAAATACATTCCTTTCACATCCATCAACTTTTTTATTACAGCTAATCAGACTTTCTTGGTAAGGAGAGGTGACAGTCGTATAAGTCTCAAAATGTATTTTTGCTTTGAAAAAGACCGTACGTTAAGTAATGCTGAAAAACGATAGAGTAAGTAAGTTGTTCATATAATTTGCCACACTTAATGTAAAACAATTTTTTAGGTCAACTTTAAAAAAAAAAAAACTATCGTTCCAAATATCTATTACTTTTTTCAATAATTGGTGAAAATCATTATTATGGTAAGTTTAATTTTTAAATATGTAATTTTTGTAGAAACTTTATTTTACACGTTATAAACATTTTAAGAAAGAATAATACTTCAAGATTCAAGTCGAGATTCGTATGCTGATTATATAATAAATGTAGCTGGTGAAATCTTTATTTTGAAAGGAAATTCTAAAAATCTGAATAATTGATGCAATCAAATTATTTTCATGTAAGTTCCTTCTTGTTTATTATAAAAATAGTAGCCGATTTACTAAATACGAGTATGTAAGTAGTACTATAATAAGAAACTCTTAACCTAATGACTAAACTACCGAGTATTATTGAACTATGAAGTAAACTAAATTTCTTTAAAACTATTTATTATTAAAAATACTCAAATAATTAATGTAGAGTTTCGATTAGAAATAGTGGGTTGTAGTAACTAGTTACAAAAAATGGTTTAAAAAAGAATTGCGAATTTTTTTGTAGAACTTGGAATTTGCGTTTTCTTTTTTTTTCAAAAAAAAAAACGCACTACTAGAAAAGTGGATTTATGTACCAACCGAGAATGTTTGAATGTTAGATTGTTTAATAAAATAATAACATTATTGTCAATAATATATCGATGGCTTATTTAAACAATACCCGCTAACTCATTTTTACAGATTTTTTTTTATTGCATAAAATTGATGTTTATAATGTTTTAAAAATTCTGTTTTTTTTGCAATGTTTGACCTTCCACTAACTCAGTACGCTATACAAAACAATAACGTTTATACTGTCTCCTGAAAAGTACATAAAAATAAGTTAGCGGGTATTGTATATAAGCCATCGATATATTGATTTGATTTGAGAGACAAAATCTATGTTATTAGGGATTAGGCACTTTGAAATTTCATAATCGATTTTCAATCCCATAGAAAATATCTAAAGTTAAATCTGAAAGATTGCTTAGTTTTGAATAAGTCGAAAGACAAATTGGTATGTTTCTTTAGGAAAGCCAACTTCTTGAGAGTTACAAAAATAAATATCTATCGTTTTATGACTAATTTCAGATAAGTATATGTAATAAGTAAATAAAATTTAAATAAAACTTACCATCTTTTGGCGGACTTGAGCAAGGTGGTGCATAACTTCCTAAATGATACCCTGAATAGGAATTTTGGTGCATTGAAGGAAAGGGATAGCCTAACGCACTACGTGGACTTGGAAATCCTGAGTCTTGTCCACCTTGTGCTCCAAAATGTTGATAACCTCCTCGTATCGCACCATATCTGAAATTATACATATCTAATGAACAATAATCAAATAATAATCATAATTAATTGATGCATCTTTGTTTTGATTACCTATACAAAGATAAAAATAGGCAACACTTTTTAAATTTACTTATACTTATTTAAAAAAAAAAAAATTAGTCAAATTCCTTATTGATTTGTAAAAATAGATGCTCCCTTATTCTTAACCTTCAACCCTTCTATTCGTCCTGAGTATATAATTAAAAAAAAAACAGTTTACTTATTTTCTATGTGGCAAAATGTGTTTACTCACAATTACTAAGTACATACTATGTATAACAAACATTCCTAATTAGAGTTTGAAAACAAAACCTAATTGCACTATTAATTTTAATAGATGTTTATATTTTATCGGTGTGAGAGAGCATGAAATATGTAAGTTTGAATTTGACTAGAAATTCGATTTTGTCTGAGAATTTTTCCGTAAATTAACAATAATTACTTACTCGTGTATAATAATTTACCGAATTCTAAAAATCTGTTGAATTCTGATTTCCTAGTCTAATTTATGTTGGTTTGGTTAAAATATAGAACCAAAAACTTATGATTTCAGCGATGTTGGTTAATTTTTATTTATATAGTAGTAGGTACCTATTTACCTTGTGCGGGCATAAAATTATGGGGCGCAAAAAATGATAATCGTGATTTGAACAACAACAACAACAAAAAATTGAGAATAAGCAACAAGAAAATTTATTATTTCATTGGATTGCGTGAAACGTCTATTTTATTATAGGGAAATTTACCTAAGTATCTTTAAGATTTAGAAACAAATTAATTTTAATGTATGTATGTAGATACAAGATTATTTAATTTATTTATTTATTCTATTTTCATCAAAATAAAATTTTCGTGAAAATTTTCTACAATACTAATTAATTACTAATTAACTAAGAGGCAAATAATATTCTTTGATGAGAAAAGTCTACCAGTTCATGAAAAAAGAAACAGTACAAAGCCATGTCGACTGGAAAATTATAATTTCTGATGATGAACATTCATCATTCATCGAAGAACTGAAGATTTATATGTAAATGCGCAGGTTGCGTTTTTACTGACACAAAGATATGAATCTTTAAAAATATTGTATTATTCACAAGAATAAAAAAAATCAAACTTCTCGTTGTATTGAACGAACAATAAGAAGAGATTTCTGCGAATTTTGTTCGTTATCTTATTTGCATAGTTTCCCTCGCAAAACAATTAGTAGTGTCATTATTATTGAAAAGGTCCAACATTGATAGGTACAATTGTTGACATCTACTTATCTATCATTTTTTTATATTAAAGGGTGATGTACTTACCAATATTTTGTTCAAATTAAATTAATTAATTATTAATTTCAAATTTAAAAATGTCTACATTATTTATAAAAATACTGTAAATGTCATCTGGTACCACGGATGCAGGGAAATTATGTAGTATAAATCGTATTATAAAAACAAAGTTTTTAGTTCAACACACCAAATATTTAGTCAAATCCTAAGTACATTACTGACGGGCACTACCTCAGGCCCAAAACTAATAACGTATAAAAGTATATTAAATGAAATACTATAAAGTATAAGTATTTAGCAAACACAGTGCCATTATATCATTTATTTATTGTAATACAGTTGATGAGTAATCTAATTGGTGTAATTTTACCATTAATTCCATTAATTTGCCACGTGGTAAACCCTATTTTACATATGTATTGTATATAGATCATGGTTCGTTTTGATCGATCGAGTTTTTGTTTTTGCTTTGTACTTTGTAAGTATACAATAGATTTGGTTTTTTTTTTCTTCACTTCACTTAATGATAGAGCGTAGGTTGTTATAGGTTATATTTTCGAAAATGCCAAAAGTAGCTTAAAAAGTTTGACTAAAGAAATTTTCATGAATAGTGTGCCTACGATAAATTAAAATTTCTATTTACAATTTAATTTTCTCAGTTAAGGTTAAAATAGTATATTTTTCTTTATTATTAAATTTGAATATTGTATATGTACAATGTACATACAATTTAGGGTGCATTTTCAATGTATGGACAGAAATTATTTACTTTTGTTTATTTTCAAAAATATTCCCTCTAATACCTAGTTTAGGAATGTAGGAAAATGATATACTATTTTAAAGGAAATTTTATCAACTATAATTTTGTACTTAATAATGTTTTTTTTAAATGTAACCGTTCAAAAGTTATAGGCCGAAATATGGAAATGTGCATATTTTTTACCTTTGACCCGAATGCGCGACCTCTAAACGATTTTTTTTGTTGGTTCAAATTTCACTCAAATTATTTTTATACCCATACCCAAGTTTTCCATCTCCGCCACATTTAAAATTCTAAAAAAAAATTTGAAAATGCACCCTAAAATATGTACATCATTATGTAGGAGGAACACTTGTTCTTGGTGATGAGGTATAGGAAATCTCTAGACTTATCAATATAAAACCTTTGAAATGTTATTTGGACATTATTTCAACAGTTTTTGTAAAATAGTTTTTTTAAAGCAAAGGCACAACTTATATTGCTTATGATAGCTTATATAGCTCCGCAGCAAAAATAAATAGAAATGAAAACACAAACTATTTTTTTTTAGCATTTCTATGATTAGAATAAATAACCACCAATAAATCGCAATGTTATAATTAAACTATTATAAAGAGTATGCCAAAACTGATCAGAAATTAGACCTCAACTATAGGATGTCAGATCTGCGACAAATAAAACAACGGATAGGTGACCTCAACACATATTTCTAACGTAACTTTCTAGCTAACCCGGAGGGTTTTATAGGTACAGTCTAATCACAATAAATATAATCGTTTAAGAAAAGCACTGGCGTAAACCTATCGTGTAAAACAAGACAAGCAAGAGATTTATCCAATCCTACATATAATTTTCGTTGATTATTATATTTAAATTAAAATTAAATTATTTTAAAAGATATCAATAAACATTAAATATAAAAAAAAAAATCAAAAATAATTTTAACGAAGAAACATTTTTTATTTTGTAAATTTTATAGGTAAGTAATGATTAAAAGATCACAAGAGTTTATGCCGATAGCACGATAATTTATGCGAAATTATAATAGTTTTATTGAATTATTCGCGATAAATTAAAAATTTAAATTTACATAATTTATATATTTTATTCAAATACAATAAATCATCTCACTTTGCAAGGTTCTAATGAGTTTTTTATGGGAGGGGGAGGGGGCTTAATTCTTTTGACTATTGATATGATATTATTATTAAAATATGACAGATTAATATGAGACAATTTCGTTAAATTTATTGTTTTAACTAATAATTTTCTTCATTTAATTATTTAAAAATTTTCGGAATTAAGATATTTTTCTTTGCTATTATTTTGAACATAATTTCTCCTTATTTGTAATACAATTATATATAGGTAGATTTATACTGATTTATAATGTTTTTTAGTAATGGGATGCAGAATTTTTATTAGCAATGTTTTGATTAAATGTATTTTTCGATTACATGTAACAGATAAAAATTTCGACATAATTTTCATTCCCTTCCCTTTGCATACGTAATAGAAGGCCATGATTCTACATAAATCTTAATCTTTCGCAAAAAAATATTTTTTTAAGTTAGTTCTTAGAGTGTAACGATTTAATCTCCTTGCTAAGGGAGTTGAAGCGAGAGTGTAAAATAAACCTACAAAAAAATAGTTCAATATCGGAATGAAATTTTGTATAAACGTTGGCAGTTCAAATTGTTAAACAGTAAAACTTTTTTAGAAAAATAACAAAATTAATCAGTAAAGTAAACAGTTAATTTAATAAAAAATAGTCTAACTGGGTCTAAAAGAGACCTTGGAATAAAAATTTAAAATCGATAAACAACATGAGTAGATTCGTATTAAATAAATTTATTTTGAGAAAAATTTAATTTAAAATTTTTATTATAAGTATAATAATAATATAAAATTTTAATTTGAATGATCATCACAGGTACGTCTCTTTGTATTAAATAGGAAAATAGGAATAAATTTTTCCCATATTTTGCGATTTAAATTTTAAGGAAAAATATTTCCAATATCCGTAACTTTCTCGATGCAAGTATTTAGCGCAGTAGGTACAACAAACATTATTAGTGTTAATACAAAAAGTTAGCTCTTAACTTTTTGTGCAATATTTAATCACGAAATGTATCACACTATTGAGTATAAAAGGTTAGGTTAGGTGCTTATTGCAACCAGCAGAGACCACTTTTTTCGGGTCCATAGCTATTCCACGTTTACTGTACTCTGTTATCATTTTATCTCAATTGGCATGACAATCTCTTTTTGTGTGGAGCAACTGCAGCACTTGATGTATTTCCTTTTCTGGAAAACTTACAAATGCTCGCCATTCCACTGCCACTCTTTAAGCATTGCCATTCTTGAGATAATTGCAACTATTTAGACTGTTTTAAGTGGAGGCCAACCAGGTTCACATCAACATGCCGGAGAAAAACATATCATGTTTCACTCCCCTAGTCGGTTTTGAACCCGTGACCTCCCGCTCCAAAGGCAACCACTCGTTCAACTGAGTCATTTGGTCTGGATTGAGTATAAAAACTCTTAATACATTTTTTTATATGAATCCTTTTATGGATATGGAGCCAATCCCCTATTTTATATGTAATCCATGTCTTTTTTTACATGTTTTTTTTGCACGGTTTTTTTTGGAACGTATCTATCATGTAAAACAGAATTTGAGTGTATGGTCTTGTATTCTTTTTAAGCGAAAACAAATGTTACTTTTTAAACATAAACAATTTCAAATTTTTATTTTTAAATAAGCATTAAATAACTTTAAATGTAATGTAATATTAACGTAAGAAAGTAGTTTATGCAAAATATTATATATATCTAATAATTAAAAGCATATACATACATATTTCCGGGTTACATTATTTTACGCTACAAAGGAAATTAAAATTTTAAGATTTTAAAAACTTAAAAATTATGTCGAAACTTTTATCTGTAATATAAAATAATTTTTTTATATTTTTTAAACACAAATTACCAAACCTATTAATAGATGTCAAGTATTCAGCAATATCGATATTTACAATTCTACATATCATATCATAGATATTTTTAATTCCATAATAAGTAATTAGATTTTTTTACGATTAAATATATTTACTTCTACTTATATGTAAGACTGTAGATATATTTAGCAGAACTTTTATTTTGCAAAGCCCGTTGTTCGTTGTAGTTCTTATTCATTTTAGTTAAATACTAATAAAAAATTCCACATTTAACAACTTCCTCAAAAAACAACTCAATTTCATAATCTAAATGTTTTCTTTATTATGATTAAAAATTCTTTTGGCAGCGCAAAATCATTA
Organism: Platyura marginata; assembly: GCA_026745375.1. Taxonomy (NCBI): domain Eukaryota; kingdom Metazoa; phylum Arthropoda; class Insecta; order Diptera; family Keroplatidae; genus Platyura; species Platyura marginata. The sequence continues at coordinate 7,193 of JANSTT010024024.1, read as the reverse complement.
AAAAAATATTAATCACAGGAAAAATGGAAAGAGATTCCACATAATTTTTTATAAAAATTCTTAAATTTATAAATGATTAACTTCAAACAAATTTATCTTTTCCAATAATATTAAATTCTATTTTTCTATTTAAATTTTGTTTCTAATAACACATGTTTTTAAGAGAACGAGTTACTTTTTAAATATTTAATACTTGTGAGAAGTAAAAATTGTACCTATATGAATAATTTGTTTGACCACCAAAATATAAAAAGAATATTTTTGGAAACTAAGTAAATATTACAAACGTAATAGTTAACTATAGATAGTCCAGGTTCCGTTGGAATATTAGAACTCTTAACAAACAAGAATTATTATAAAAAACAAAAGTTAGTTAGTTATTAAACATTAAAAAAGACATTTAATTGTTACAAATCAATAAATACTTAACAAAAACTATATTAAATGACTTAAAATTACAATATTTTCAATTTGATTTTCGTTTTTACTATAACTCTAATATGAAAAATAACGCAATAAGGTAAACAAAATTATACTGTCGTCAACATTAATACGAGAACTCGCTTTCATTATAGCATGTAAGTAAAATTAAGAACCCTCTGCGTTTTTTGTAGTCCGACGGACGCGTCACACCATAAATTAAATTTAGTTTTGTTAAAATCGATATTTGTATACGCGGTAAAAGGTGTTTTACAAATGGTCGGAATATGTTATCCAAAATGTTATTTATGTAATGTCCATACTACATTATTAATATCTTATACTTATTACTTAGCAAAACATTTTTAAGTTTTCCTATTTTTAAAAATTCTATTTTTAATTATAATTGAAGTAAATCAGTCTATTCAAAAGAGATAATAATTTTACTACATACATATATGAAATTACTCACCATCTAAATGATAAATTAATTATATAATTTGAAGACATTTTATTAAAATATTTTGTGTAATACTTACCTAGACTTAAAAATTCTTCAAACATTACAATAACTATAACTAAGTTACAAAATGGAGTATACACTTTCGTACATTTCCAATTCAAAAATTGAAGAAAACAAATTCTATTAAAATTCATTTAGATGAGATGTGATGATGCGGAAACCTAAATAATTATCTAGGATTTGTTAAAATTGGGGGCGGATGATATTGCTGCGACCCTAAGGATCTATTGTAATTCAGCTCCTTTTTTAGTCCCATATTTAAATCTAGTATTTTAGCGACTTGGTTATGTATTTTAGTATATAACAGGGGTTGTTCTACCAGACTCCAATGGTTTAGTATGCCGTGTAGGCTTCTGCAAGCTAAGGCAAAAAATGTGTTCTGTGGTCTAGTCTTCTTCGAGGCAGAAAGGACAGGAGCTTTATAGTCGGTAGTGACCAGTTGAAAGCTATGTAATTATTCTAATGTTATTTTAATGAAGCTTCAAGAGATGTTCACACCTTTGTTGCGAATAAGAATGGGTTTTTTGGCGTGCATTTGAATTCGAATTTTTTTTGCCATTTTTTTTCTTTAATTATGCCATCCATTTTGAAATTAAAGTAAAACATATGTCTCATTTCTATGTATGAAAATATTGTTATTTGGATCCTTGTTATTTGAATCCATTTTCGCTCAATTTTGTCCTAGATTTTTTTTTCTATTCAATTTTGCAATAAAAGTTCTTAATGGCACTATCAATGTTTATGCAGAAAATATTAATTTTTCTTTGACCTCCCCTTACTTTGTTGGAATATGATGTACAATGTACATAGATTACGTATTTTCTTCCTTATTATGTATGTAGGAGATACAGGGAAGAGTTGAGCCACGGGGCAAGTTATGTCAATCGAAATATTTCGTCAGCTGAGTTCTATATTTGGCTATAGACCATTTCACGATTTGTGGTAAATTGGCAAAAACTGTCATAAAGAGAAATAACAAAGATACATTTAAACTTTAAAGTAAAAACTTTGACAAATTGGAAATGCTATTTCTAATTTATCCTGAAAATTTGGTTATTAAGCAACTATTACTTTGGAAAATATTCATAATTTTATCAAAAATCGCCTAAAAAGATTTGGCAATATCCTACATTTATTGGTGTTTTATTTTGTTGGATATATCCGGGGGGCGATTGGATATTGACGATTTTTTTTTTGACTGGATATATCCAATATGGGAAGGATATTGACAAATTTTGTCAATACTATGCTTGCGGTATATTTGGATGTGGATAATTAAAAATGGATAAAGGCTATTTGGTATTTAAAATTTATTTCGAACTTGGATATAGGCAATTGTTTTTCAAAAACGGTACATTTTTTTGAAATTTTGATAATATTTTCGAATTCGTTGCACAGAGGTTGTTAGAAATATATCAAAAACTCAATTTGACCAATATAGTACAAAAATAGTGTAGTAGTAGTACAAAAATTATGCAATTTTCAGCTTACTTTTTGGGGCCAGAGGTAAATTGGTCCATTTTTTTCTGACCAAGTTTGTCCATACACTTTAGTGTTAATTTTTATGGGCCGAGTTCTACCATGTACATATATGTACAGGGCGGTTCTAGGGGGTTCCATACAACAATTTTTTTAGAATTATGGTGGTACTGGGTCAAGTTGTCAACTATAGTTCAATTTTTCAATCAAAGCAAAGCAGTGACGTTTATTGTGAAAAACGTACGTAATAGGGGTACGCGTACAATCGGTTGAAAACAGATGGTCTATAAGTTATTGTTAAAGAAGAAAATAAAAGGTATCCAATCATGCATGAGGAAGAATTCATAGAAACAATTGTTTATGGGTGAAATCGAAATCATAGAATTGAAATGAATTGCAATATTTACCTGAAACTGTACTAATTAAGAGGAATAAATAGCCGATTATTATTAATAAAAAGTTCCTATTCCCTAATTCCTAATGCCTACTGTTAGCTAAATTTAAATGTATAATATTATGTACTAGGATTTTAATTTTCATAGACCAGATTTTTTTTTAAATTAAACAGAATATGTATTACCTATCGGGATTATATAGTTTTTATCATGTGTGGTCTCAGGTAATTACGTCCACTGTTGTCACTTACCCATCTATTAACGCTAAATCTTACATATTTTTTTTTTGTATCTTTTTAACATAGAACCTATTGGTACCCTTGTCAAATTAATTTGAACAATTTTTTCATGTGTTGTCAGTTCTAGAATGGTACAAATAAAATGAAATATAAGTATATTATATACCTACATTATGTAAATATAAATAGCAATTAATTTGCGGATGATGACAATGAAATTGAAATGTGCGCTATTTTTTATTCAAATATTTATTAAAATTAAATAAATTGCTAAACTAAATTTGTCATCGGTAATAAAATTAGCGATTGACCATTGTTAAGACAGTGAATCGCAAGACTAATTTTTTATGTTTATTATGTATGTATACCTAATATTTAATAATGTTTTTTTTATCTTTTTTACAAATAAGACTTCTCAAAATATTTGATTTTATTAGTTTTTCTCAGTAATGCCTAATGCTAATGCATTAAAAAATCCGGCTACGGTTATAGGTACATAATGCGAATTTATTTTTAATACTTAATTACATTTAAAAATTTGTATAATGCAACAAATCGATTTGTTTGCACTTAGATATCCTACACATGTGCATGACAGTTTCAAATAGCTTTTTTGCGCATTCTCAATATACTTAATTAAATATATTTGCTGCTTTTTCGTTTTTAATTATGTATTTTGAATTTGATGGATTTTTTAATTTCTGAAAAGTTATGTAAATGTTGTTAATAAAAAAGTTAATGGTTATAATTATAAATAAAAAAGTGTTCAAAATAGATGTTTTCCGTATCATAGTTCTTTCACTAATAAATATACTAGGTATATAATATATCGCCATGATATGGATTATTATTCCTCATCTATACGGTTTAAATTGGAGGATTCGGTGTAGTGTATCATTTGTACAATTAGCTTAAAGTAGTAGATTTTTCCAAAAATTGATAATTTGAGAAAGTATTAACTATACATAGCAAAAAATTATTTATAAATTAATTCGTTGTTGATCAGGAAATTAAAAAAAGTGCAAAAACACAGTTTGGAAACCACTATATTATAGAATTTTGTTAAAAAAAAATAATAATCTGGATTCTAAATTACAAGAGACAAACTTCGGCTCCGGTTCCGAGATAATAATGTTTTTTAAACACAAACTTCTTATTACCTGTAACGAAATGGCCTGGCACATGGCATCTTTAAAAAAAATTTCAGCAGATCCATGTTCGGAAATGAACCATTACCTAAGTTTTAGCATCTTGTAAATTTTCGCCCATTTAATGTAATGATTATAACTTGTGCAAAAGTCATTTGATTTTCATCATCATCAAACTCAAAAGAAAGACAACTAATAGCAAAATCTTCTTATTAGTTAATATCTTTTTCTGTGGAATACATAATTTTTAAGCCATTGTGCTATTTTTATGTGTTATATTAATATCTACCAACTACCCATACACACCTCTTATCCAGCTTCCATAGTTTTTATGATACAATTCTAATTGATAATGAAATTAAGCAAATTTTATGGGTTTTTTTTTCTAAAAAAATTGTTTTATTTGTACCCTGTATTCTATAGGATCAGTACAGTACAGTACCTTATGTCTAGTATGGATAGTAGTAAAGCAGTTCGTGAAGCACTATACCTGTGTTCCTATATCCTTTATTATACTGAGCATACAGAACATAAGCGGCTATTCCCTGCACAGTAGGGGTTTCAAATTTTGTGAAATACAACTTGTATCAATTTAATAAACTTGTAATTGAATTAATTTCTAAATAAATTGTTTTGTCCATTAAATCTACATATTGTTCATTAAATAATAGAAATCAGCTTGTCGTCGGAAAAATTGTAAAATGGTTATTGAATTAATTAATTTAGCTGAATTCAAAATTCAAAATTTAGACAAATCAATACTTTAATTCTCCTATTTCCAAAAAAAAACAATTAAATATAAGTATTTGAAAAAATAATTTACACTAACCCATGCTGCTGTAATTCTACAAAAGCCGATTTTCCAGGTAGCGTAGTTGTCGCACCACCATCCAAATATTTTGGTGTATGCGGTGCATCCGGTGCATCCATTCCCGAGTGTGGTGTGCCGGGGGGGCCCTCATAAGGGCTCCCCAAATCCGTAAAATTAAGCGTGTTGGCGCCTGCAGTTGCCACCTTTTGTAAATGTATATGATTGCACTTTTTTGCTAACTTTTTTTTTCAATAGACAACAAAATCACTGTTTTGGGTTGCGTAAAACCCTTCACAAAAAAAAAACCTAAATCGGACCCCTGGTGTGCAAAGGAGAGTTGATTTGGTATATAAATGTGTGCTTATACAAGAAAAAAAATTTACAATATAAACACTCAAATCTGAAGTATATTCGAATAGGGAAATGGTAAAAAAATAAAAACGAAAAATACGTAACTTAATAGCTTCATTAGCACCATGTAAAAAACACTTAAAACACTATACATTAAAAAAATTAATTATAATTTTTATGTTATTTTTTGATAACATTTCCACATTGTTTGGCTAATAAAATCAATGCACTTTGCTTTTGCAATTATTATATGTTAATTTCACCTATAGACGAGTTAAATAATTGTAATTGTTATCCTAACAATTATTTTTTCAAATAAACACTCTTTATTTTGTTGTTGTTGTGTAGTGGTAGTTGTAGTAATAATAGTTGTTGCTGTTGTTGTTGTTGTTTATTTTGTTGTTGTTTGTAAAATTTTGGCTTAAATACCAATTCCATCAATGAAAGTATTTTAATTATTTATTACATTAACAAACTTTATATAAATTATATCAGCCGCGCGACGCGACGTCAATATAAACGCGCCGGGTAGGTATTTAATTGCCCGAACCGCACACACTATACACACCATACAGGCGCATTATAATAAACGATATCGAAAATTGCGGTTTAGAAATTGCTCAAATAATTCACCCCGAATTAAATTCAATAACACTAATTTTCGAAAATAACAAAATTAATAAAAGATTATGGTAACAACACACACTCTATTTTGGTTACGACTCTGTAAACGCAGTACAATTGTCATTAATTGTCGCAAAAACTGTCGAAATTATATGTCTTCAACCGTAATAATATAATCGCAGTGGATTTAAGTGAAGTTAAAAATTTTAATACCATATAATATATACAAATCTGTAGTTATAATTGCAAAACGGGCTAACACTATTACTGCGCGACCAACCACGAACAAAGTGCGTGAAAGACTAGTCTATCTGATTAATTCTGTTTGTAAAAACTAAATTTCTATATGCTGGTAATATCGGCTGCGCTGTTCTTACTTGACGCCTATTCGATATCTTTCGATGTTTATTGGCACATAGCCTTAAAATAGGGTGGAGCCTCGAAAGAACCAATTGAAATCATACACAGTGAAGTAGATGGAATTATTGTTGGTAAGAAGATTGGTAAAGATGAACAACAGACATCGACATGAGTATTAAAATGGAATAGTTCCTGGCTCACCTTATCGTATTATAGTCGAGAAAGGCTTCGATAAATAAAAAAACATAACACAAAACGTTAGTTGCCCTATTCTTGACCTATTATTGACCTATTTCACACTAAATTACTTGTAACATATGAACGGTAAGACTTTTTGTTCGTTTCGTTGTACATTCTTGATTTCTTAAATAATTAGTATCTACCATTTTGTTGCATCCCTTACTTTTAAGAAAAATCGATAGATGGTATGTATCTTGTCGAGTAATTTGCTATAAAAGTATAGGTATTCAGATTTTGCTTTTAAATATTAATGGATAAGGTACTTAAACAAATTATTTATTAAAACGTTAGTTAAATTTGTTGCGTTGCATCTACTCATATCAAATTTATGTAGGTACCTACTTGTATTATAGTTGGTTTTGTTTTATTTTGTTCCAATGTAATAAATAAAAAGTTTTACTAATAATTAGGGACCGGATAAGTAGATGCTTTTAAATGTGGTTTTAGCGCTCTAAATATAAGCTATAAATAAGAAAATAATTAGAAAAAAGTCCAAATTCAGTAGAAAGATAATCTAGAATAAAACGTATGTACAGTACGTAACAAAAGTATATCTACCCCTCATGGCAAAATATAATTAGTCTAATAAATGACAACCAATCA